>JAWQFJ010001332.1:70000-72851 GCA_034096865.1 Theodoxus fluviatilis
CTTGACACGTAACCGTACCACTTCAGCTCTCTGCTTTTCACGATTGAGAGCAGATCTTCGTACTGTCCAAATGCTCTCCTGATCCTGTTGCTGAGTGTGACGAAAACAAACTCTTCTTAACACAAAGAAAACAAAGAAATCGGTCCCATAAACTTTCAGGCCGATGACCAACGTCGAAGATCAGTTCTGTTAGGAGATGCAGAAATAGAAAATGTGAAAGACCTGAAAAATATCTTGAAGAATCACTATTATCTGCGGACCTTTTTCTTAACTGGAGATCCCACACCTCACAAAGTTGTAATGGTGAAAAATGCAGTCAGCGTCTCACCTTCTTCGGAAGCTGCTGTACCAGTTCGATATCGGACCGAAAACATTTTTTGAAAAACCCTTTTATACGCCACAATCCAGAGGGTTTTGACTTTAGGATTCTCGCGTGGCTAAGCAGTGCTCAAAGCGGATGATAAGAAGAAAACTCAAAAAGAATTCAGAGAACATGTGCGAACAGTTATGAAGACATCTGTCCAACCCACTGAAGATCTGGTACGCAGAAAGATTTGCGCATGAAGAAAGCCGAAGTACATCCGGAAAGATGTAAAACCACCCACTCTGAATCACTGCTACACGAGACCTGCCATCAGGGAAGAGATTCCGGACAGCAAGAAACCACGAACGGAGATGGTTTCTTCGAGCAAATAATTCGTCCACGACTCCATAAGACTCTTAAAATACGGCCAGACCACAGAAACGTTAAAGAGGCGCAAAGTTATTACACTCTTAGAAGATCAGTGAACAGACACCAAGTGCAGAGGAGTGGAGGAAGGACGGGGTGGGGAATGGAGGTAGGGTGAAATTGTCAGGGTAAATGGTAGGGGATAGAGCAGGAGACGAGAAAAAATTTGGGGTAAGACTATAGGATCAATGAGCCATGAAGATAGTTTGCTTTACTTTTGTAAAACTGTCCACACTATTTTGTCAATGTTTCCAAATTATGTTCTTTAAAAAAGTCTAATATTTTAAACAACTCTATGTTCAGTAAATATTTTTGTTTCAAAAACTAATGTGTCGTATATTATATGTTTCTATGTACTGGCACGAAGACAAATTCTACAAGGCGAATAACAGTATCTGTATCGGAATATGTACTTGTTTTTAACAAACTTCAATACATTTTAACAAACAATTTTCTCCTTGAGTACAACAGCTGAAAGGAATTCTTGTGCTTTCTGTCACATTATTTTTAATTACCGAAGTTTGATGATTTTTCTTTTCTTCTCGCGTCTGTATAAGCGCGAAAGAGAATAGGCAGTGCAGTCATTGAGAGTTGATTCAAGGCGCACATGGAATCGAATTGTTGCTCACGATAGAAAGGCCTTCAACTTGCAATGTTATCTGGGCATTTCAAGGTGAGTTTATTTTCCGAGGAGAGAAACAAGATGAGTTTCATATTTGGGCCAACGTGAGGTTACACTTCTTCAAGTTTTTGATGTACACATATGCACACTAATCTCCACTGCGCGTGAAGATCATCACTTGGTACGTGAGAACTTTATCCTGCAGAATTGTAAGGTGAAGAAGCGAGTTGGTGCCGTCGAAAAACCTGATCAACGAACTGTTGGCATGTGCACAACAGACTTTGCGTGATCGTATTCGCGATGTACCCTGATATGGTACGTCAAGGAACAATTTTCTGCAATTTGATTATTGTCAGATACCAGGTGTGATGTATTTTGGCATGGTCAGTGGACATACTGGTGGTTCTGTCGAGCCGTATTGCTTCCTGAGTGAATGGCTTCAGTGGAGTGACGTTTAGTTCTCATTGTCATCAAAGTTTTCAGGTTGTATCAAGAATTTCGTCGTTGTCCTCAGCACGTTGCCTCCCGTCACTGGTGAAGTTGTGAATATTCTGATCCCACCATGACATGAGCGCAAGATCCGTTCCAAGCTGGCCTGCACAGGGGTTGTCCACCCGTCCTAGACTTCCTTGATTTGGAGAAGAGGTTACGCAAGGCAGTTCATGGTTAAGTCAAATCTGTCAAAGTAGCAAAACTTGAACGCCAATGGTTGTTCAGTTGAAGGTCATTCCCCAGTAGGTCGAGAGCAAGAGCATCTGACGGCCAATCATAAAACCCGGAAAACAAGGCAAAAGGAAGCGAGTGTGAAGTTGGACGAACAAGTGAGCTTCAAGGCCAGTTCAGGGTCTACGCGAAGAAGAAAAACAGGCATGGTGCACCTGACTTCTCTCAAATTGCATGGCCCCATTGCGTGCTTGTGAAGGAGATGTAGTTCAGCTGTTTAAAACATTGAGAGTTTGTCAAAAACCGTTCAATGAAGTAGGTGTTTGTCTGGCAGTGTTAGCTGGGTATAGCACATGACAGTCTGCACAAGTACGGACATGGCAGCTGCAACCCACGAGTGGGAAAGCATTATGGGGGGGCGGTACTGACTCGCAAAGCCGAAAATCAGGGGGAAAGATGAACGTGTTTTCGGTAAGTCTTAACGGGTAGGCCTAAGCGAACACCATTCTGTTTGATCAAAAATTGTATAGCATCCTTCTCGAATGGGCTCATGAAAGATTGTGCCGCACATTGAGGAACAAAAAACCTTGTGTTCTTGGTTGGTTATGAATGCTTTAAGGAGATGAAGGAAGGATCATAGATGACATGACAGCGTCTTTTCCTTGTCGCTGAGTAAAGAGGGATGGTGCTCTCGCACCGTTCGTGTGTGTGGTGGTTGTCGCCGCCTTCGCGCGTGTGTGCCATGTCTGTCTCGTGTGGTGTCTGTTTGTGTGTGGTCTGTGTGCGTGGCGGTGTGTGTGGTGTTGTTTTGGTGTGTGTGTGTGTGTGTGTGTGTG
>JAWQFJ010001332.1:72861-75361 GCA_034096865.1 Theodoxus fluviatilis
TTTTTAAATTTTCCCGTTGGGAGTTGAGTAGATGAAGAGTAGATGTAAATTTATAAGATTGGGTTATTGAGGATGTTGTGTTTCAACCATATACCCATGAAGCATTCTTTTTATTTTTATTTTTCTTTTCTACCCCTGTTACGGGCATGTTTTATGTTGAAATATAAAGACATGTAAGTAACCCGGGACCTGTTTTATTTCGGGGGTTTTATCCTCGTAACAGTGTGTGTGTGTGTGTGTGTGTGTGTGTGTGTGTGTGTGCGTGCACGTGTGTACACGTGTGTGCATGTGTGTTTACATACTTTTGCGTTTTTTTCCGCCAGTTTCTTTCGCTCCCTGGAAGAGGAAATAAAAATATCACTGCAAGCATTTAAACAATTTGTTCAATAGAGAGAGAGAGGGCATGGGGACAAGGAGAACAGTGAAGAAAGAAAAACTGGAAGAGGAACAGGCGCAGGAGTAGCGGAAGTGGAAGCAGCAAAAGCAGGCAAAGCAGTGGGAGCAGAAGGAAAGCAGAGAGCGAGACTGAAGGAAGAGCTCGAGAACAACAATGATGGACAGAAAGAGAAAGACGGAAAACGGAGAAAAAAAGAAGGAGGAGGAGGAGGAGGAGGAGGAGGAGGAGGGAGGAGGGAGGAGGGAGGAGGGAGGAGGGAGGAGGGAGGAGGGAAGAGGGAAGAGGGAAGAGGGAGGAGGGAGGAGGGAGGAGGGAGGAGGGAGGAGGGAGGAGGAGGAGGAGGAGGAGCAAGAGGAGGAGCAAGAGGAGGAGCAAGAGGAGGAGCAAGAGGAGGAGCAAGAGGAGGAGCAGGAGGAGGAGCAGGAGGAGGAGCAGGAGGAGGACGAGCAGCAGGAGCAAGAGGAGGAGGAGGAGGAGGAGGAGAAGGTGCAGGAGGAAGAGGTGCAGGAGGAGGAGGAGCAGGAGGAGGAAGAAGAGAAGGAAAAAGACGAGGAGAAGGAAGAAGAGGAGGAGGAGGAGGAGAAGGAGGAGGAAGTGGAGGAGGAGGAAGAAGAGGAGGAGGAAAAAAATAAAAGACAGCGACTAAGGAACCAAAAACAAGGAGGGCGAGGTGGACGAAGAAGAGGAAAACGATGAAGATAAGGCGGAGGCGAGTAAGAGGGAGAGAAGGAGTAGGAGAGAGTTGAGGGGAGGAAGAAGACATGGGGTAGAGAAACAGAGAAAAGACAGTCAATAAGACAAATGGGAAAACGCGCCTCTGTTCTTTCTTGTAGGGTTTCTTGTAACGCTTGACCACAAACTCATCATCGCACTCTGGCTCCTCTTCCAAGTCACAGCGACTGTAAAACAATGCAATATGTCAGCGTAAAAATGAAAGCGAACACAAATTATACTACTGTAGTAGTTGATGGAGCGAACCAGAATGCAATGCCACAGTTAAACACAAAATGCACTTGTCTTGGAAAAACTGACACAGACGCAAACCTCACTTGTAGTGATCAAGAAAGGAACTGTCTGTTACTGTTTTATTGGACTTGAAAAACGCCTACCACGACAATTTTTTCAGTAAACTTTCTTTCTCCTGCAATGTGCACCCCAAAATGAGACTAACATCCTGTAACCTTCCTGCGATACTCGCACTGGTCAACATCTAACTTCATTTCCAGATATTGGCCAAATAGACCGAATGGGTCAGGTGTGTCAGTAGTGAGAACGTGATACCTTATGGATCCTTCGCGCATTTGTTTATAGCACAACATCGTATTTTTCTTAGCTTTCCACTGGCAGCCGTCCAGCTGGCCAGCCGAGCCGTACACCACGTCCCCAACAGCCACCATGGTGACAGCGCTGCGTTGCCTTATACACGTTGCCTTATACACGTGGCCTTATACACGTGGCCTTATACACGTTGCCTTATACACGTTGCCTTATACACGTTGCCTTATACACGTTGCCTTATACACGTGGCCTTATACACGTTGCCTTATACACGTTGCCTTATACACGTGGCCTTATACACGTGGCCTTATACAAGTTGCCTTATACACGTTGCCTTATACACGTTGCCTTATACACGTTGCCTTATACACGTTGCCTTATACACGTTGCCTTATACACGTTGCCTTATACACGTTGCCTTATACACGTTGCCTTATACACGTGGCCTTATACACGTTGCCTTATACACGTGGCCTTATACACGTTGCCTTATACACGTTGCCTTATACACGTGGCCTTATACACGTTGCCTTATACACGTTGCCTTATACACGTTGCCTTATACACGTTGCCTTATACACGTTGCCTAAACTTGAAATCCCATTTTCCCTAAACGTCTAGCAGTGGGTACCAGTCCTCTGTAGCTCATAACTGTGTCACTATTTCTCATAAATTCAAGATTTTTTACATCGCTGGAAAGAAACATTGTCTCCAATTTAAGAAAATATGCACAATACGAACTTCCTCAAGTAAACATCCGACTCATTTTGTGGTGGAGGGTCTGTTGTGCCACGCATAAATAAGACTACATCAATACGGTAGAGC
>JAWQFJ010001332.1:92861-105361 GCA_034096865.1 Theodoxus fluviatilis
ATTGCAGACGCCTTCCATGAAACGCTACAACAACGGCTGGCCTTCCACCCGCCCGCCTCCAGAACTCATTCCCGTCAAAGACATTTTGGTATTTTGTAACTGCCGTTTTCGTTTTCGTGCTGAGAGACAATGAACAGTGCTGTGAGACACATGGATGCAATTCTCTTCATTGGAATGGACACTCTTACTGTAAGTAATTTATTTGCTTACATGTCGCGCATGTGGCATGTAGCTGCCTATCCACTTTCAAGTAATGAACTGTTCTTTCACATTGAAGTTGTGCTTAACACTTGAAGTCTCCACCCGCCCCAGAGTTGAGTAAGTCGAAAAGAGGACTGAATGAGACCGTAAGATCATGAGTGCCTGTCAAATACAGCCTATGATCCTGAATGTGTGATCTCATTCTCATGTCAGACAATGTTGTCAGTGTTTATTTTTGTCCTGCTCGATTCATAGATTTCAAATGTACTTTGAGCCCTGATAATCGTCAGCCTTAGTCACATTTGTTGGTCAAATACGTACCAGTCTTTGAACATAACGAGCGAGTGTTTTTTTTTCTTGTACGCCATGGTTGAATGTACCTTGGATTTTTGTCAAATACCTGCCTCGGATTCATTCTAGTGAAAGGTCACGCCATGAACTGTGTATTTTGTTGTTTCAATCAGTGCGGACACTGATTCAATTTCACCGGGGGGGCATGTGATGAGGTGCACCTATCACCGAGTGCATCGTACATCTACTGTGTCCATTTCATAAGGTGCACCTATCACCAAGTGTATTGTACATCTGTTGTGCTCATCTTCTATTAAGTTATCCCTGCTTCTGTCTCTCCCACCCCTCTATTCTGTGTGTCAGACCTCTCTCCAACCCCCTTCCCCATCCTTTCTGTCAGGCAAGCTGACCAGCTGACCGCTCTGCGACCCCTCCTCTGCTGTGGTCTGATTGTCGGTGCAGCTGCCCTGTCAGTCACTCCTTACATTTGCGTGACCCCTGGCTAGTGAGCCGTTCTCCCACTCTGGCATCTGAATTGAAACATTTTGACTATAAATCTGATGCTTCCTCTCAAGTAAGACAACCACTTGCAACGGCATATGATTCATTCAATAGACTGTGTTATGCTGAATGAGGCAACATTTGTAAGAAGTCATTTCAAAGTAAGTTAAATTATGTAATTTCTCTTTTCTGCCAAATGAAAGCACAACCCAGGAACCAGGGTTAGGATCTGGGAAATAATCTACACCCTGGCTCCTGTGAGGTCCGTGCATTCCTTTCTTAAGGGGGAACGGCACACAAGTCGAGAGAGACCACTGCCACCACGGTTTAGAGAGACCACTGCCACCACGGTCTAGAGAGACCACTGCCACCATGGTCTACAGAGACCACTGCCACCACGAGTCTAGAGAGGCCACTACCACCACGTTCTACAGAGACCACTTCTACCACTGTCTAGAAAGACCACTGCCACCATGGTCTAGAGAGACCACTGCCACCACGGTCTAGAGAGACCACTGCCACCACGTTCTAGAGAGACCACTGCCACCACGGTCTAGAGAGACCACTGCCACCACGGTCTAGACAGACCACTGCCACCATGGTCTAGAGAGACCACTGCCACCATGGTCTAGAGAGGCCACTACCACCACGGTCTAGAGAGACCACTGCCACCACGGTCTAGAGAGACCACTGCCACCACGGTCTAGAGAGACCACTGCCACCACGGTCTACAGAGACCACTGCCACCATGGTCTTATGTTGGTCCAGCCTCATTCCACTCCACCACAGATAGATAGATAGATAGATAGATAGATAGATAGATAGATAGATAGATAGATAGATAGATAGATAGATAGATAGATAGATAGATAGATAGATAGATAGATAGATAGATAGATAGATAGATAGATAGATAGATAGATAGATAGATAGATAGATAGATAGATAGATAGATAGATAGATAGATAGATAGATAGATAGATAGATAGATAGATAGATAGATAGATAGATAGATAGATAGATAGATAGATAGATAGATAGATAGATAGATAGATAGATAGATAGATAGATAGATAGATAGATAGATAGATAGATAGATAGGTAGGTAGGTAGGTAGATAGATAGATAGGTAGATAGAGAGAGAAGAGAGTGAGAAAGAGAAGATAGAGAGAAAGTGAAGAGAGAGTGAGAGAAAGAGAAGAGAGAGAGATAGAGAAAAGATAAAGAGAGATTGATTGATTGATTGATTGATTAATTGATTGATTGATTGATTGATTCTTTATTTATAAAGGATGAAATTTTAGGCATTTCTGCCTATCTTATAAATTGATCTTGCTCATAAAGAAATGAAAACATGGATAGATAAGAAAAAAAATACACAGTAGCTAATCTATGTACAACAGTTGGTAAGGTATATGAAGAATATGATCAACAATGACAAAGATTTTAGTAGATGCCTTTGACAACTGTCAGCTCAGTGAGTCTTCAAGTTCAAGCAAATACGTGTCATATGTACAGGCGACAACAGTGAGATCATCTGAATAGATAATAACGTATAGATACTTTAAAAGACTTCATGGAAGTATTGTTCCTTAGGTGCAACGGGAGTGTATTCCATATCATAACACTTGAATATGTAATATGTAATACTGCCTTTGAAAATGTCTACTCTAGAGAGAGAGAGAGAGAGAGAGAGAGAGAGAGAGAGAGAGAGAGAGAGAGAGAGAGAGAAAAAGTTGACGAGCGAGATTTTTGTGGGGACTCACCTCCCCAACTCACTCCACATCGCAAAAGTGCAGAGCAGATCTTAAGACCACATCATGTTACAGGTTAGGAAGTGTCTGTATTGCTGTCTGTATGGAAAGGTAGGCAGTGTTGTACTTGTCTGTGTAGGTAGTTAGGAAGTGTCTGTATTGCTGTCTGTATGGAGAGGAAGGCAGTGTTGTACTTGTCTGTGTAGGTAGTTAGGAAGTGTCTGTATTGCTGTCTGTATGGAGAGGTAGGCAGTGTTGTCTGTGTAGGGAGTAAGCAAGTGTCTGTATTGCTGTCTGTATGGAGAGGAAGGCAGTGTTGTACTTGTCTGTGTAGGTAGTTAGGAAGTGTCTGTGTTGCTGTCTATATGGAGAGGTAGGCAGTGTTGTATTGTTTGTGTAGGTAGTTAGGAAGTGTCTGTATTGCTGTCTATATGGAGAGGTAGGCAGTGTTGTCTGTGTAGGTAGTTAGGAAGTGTCTGTATTGCTGTCTATATGGAGAGGTAGGCAGTGTTGTTTGTGTATGTAGTTAGGAAGTGTCTGTATTGCTGTCTATATGGAGAGGTAGGCAGTGTTGTTTGTGTAGGTAGTTAGGAAGTGTCTGTATTGCTGTCTGTATGGAAAGGTAGGCAGTGTTGTATTTGTCTGTGTAGGTAGTTAGGAAGTGTCTGTATTGCTGTCTATATGGAGAGGTAGGCAGTGTTGTTTGTGTAGGTAGTTAGGAAGTGTCTGTATTGCTGTCTGTATGGAAAGGTAGGCAGTGTTGTACTTGTCTGTGTAGGTAGTTAGGAAGTGTCTGTATTGCTGTCTATATGGAAAGGTAGGCAGTGTTGTCTGTGTAGGTAGTTAGGAAGTGTCTGTATTGCTGTCTGTATGGAGAGGTAGGCAGTGTTGTCTGTGTAGGTAGTTAGGAAGTGTCTGTATTGCTGTCTGTATGGAAAGGTAGGCAGTGTTGTACTTGTCTGTGTAGGTAGTTAGGAAGTGTCTGTATTGCTGTCTGTATGGAAAGGTAGGCAGTGTTGTACTTGTCTGTGTAGGTAGTTAGGAAGTGTCTGTATTGCTGTCTATATGGAGAGGTAGGCAGTGTTGTTTGTGTAGGTAGTTAGGAAGTGTCTGTATTGCTGTCTATATGTTGTAGGTAGTTAGGAAGTGTCTGTATTGCTGTCTGTATGGAGAGGAAGGCAGTGTTGTACTTGTCTGTGTAGGTAGTTAGGAAGTGTCTGTATTGCTGTCTGTATGGAGAGGTAGGCAGTGTTGTCAGTGTAGGTAGTTAGGAAGTGTCTGTATTGCTGTCTGTATTGCTGTCATTGTTGCTGCCGTCGCTGCTGTGGAGGGTGGTGCAGTATATGCTACCAGTGGTGCTGCAGCTGGTGTCGTCGTCAGTGCTGTTGCTGTATTCATCAATGACGTCATCAACATTTGTGGTGGTGCTGGCAGTAGTAGTGACGCAGTTAGTGATGCTGCTGCTGCCACTGGTGCTGTTGCTGCTTTTGTTGATGTCCGCAATTTTTACTTCAGCAAAACAGCCCAAGCCTAAGCAGAGACAAACTGAATAATGCCAAGAGCAATATCTGCGTGAGGAGTTACGCATTACAAGTACGCCTGATAAGAGTCAGTTGTTGACGTATGAGACTGCATGTGAGACCATAAATAACGCACACATGGAAGTGCTCAGACGTGCCGTGACAAGTGGAGCCGTAACATGTGACATATATACAGAGCAGCACTTTATTTTCTGTGGGGAAATGTACTGCTGCTAGCTGACCGTCTTGTCAAACGCATTGTTTAATTTCATATTCAAGGCTCCAATAAAGTTGTTTCTATTAGTGGTGCATATTGATTTTAAATATATAGTGCCTGTATTCTCATATGAACGAAGCTTCGTTTGTTCATAGATGAGTGAGTGAGTGAGTGAGTGAGTGAGTGAGTGAGTGAGTGAGTGAGTGAGTGAGTGGGTGGGTGGGTGGGTGGGTGGGTGGGTGGGTGGGTGGGTGGGTGGGTGGGTGGGTGGGTGGGTGGGTGGGTGGGTGGGTGGGTGGGTGGGTGGGTGGGTGGGTGGGTGGGGTGGGTGGGTGAGGTGGGTGGGTGGGTGGGTGGGTGGGTGGGTGGGTGGGTGGGTGGGTGGGTGGGTGGGTGGGTGGGTGAGTGAGTGAGTGAGTGAGTGAGTGAGTGAGTGAGTGAGTGAGTGAGTGAGTGAGTGAGTGAGTGACAGAGTGAGCGAGAGAGCGAGCGAGCGAAAGAGTGAGTGAACATAACACGGATGTTTTTCCATTTACGCGCGCTTGGAAAGAGGTTTGTAAATTCAAATCACGCCTGCCTATAATAAGAAGTGTACGCATTGTCGTGAATACAGCCAAGCTCTTGGGGGAAAATACGCGTATTGACTGTTCCCATCGACAAAGCCAGAAAATCGAACCCGGAAGTGTCGGCCGGTTGATCTCATTTAGCCCTGGCTTTCTGTGCAGTGCATGGCAGGCTGGCAAACCAGTTCAAGCAGGAACTGACGTCACTTCGACACTAATCGAGGACCTGGGTACCGACAATGAACACGACCTTCATGATGACAAGAGAACTTCCTTGTCTGCACGATTTGTTAACGCTGGTTATGGATTTTTCTCTATACTTTTTTTTGTCAACTCTTCACATTCAAAGCATCACCTGCTTCTACAAGGCTGACCAAAAAGGTTTCCCTCCCCTTTCGTGTTGTTATGCATCGCTAACAAAACGTTCACACAAACACGCACATACACACACACACACACACACACACACACACACACACACACATACACATATATATAAGCACGCACAGAGCACACCGGACTGCACGCACCCATGCACTCACACACGCACACACATATCCATACGCACACTCAGAGAAAGAGAGAGAGAGAGAGAGAGAGAGAGAGAGAGAGAGAGAGAGAGAGAGAGAGAGAGAGAGAGGGAAGAGAGAGAGAGAGAGAGAGAGAGGGAAGAGAGAGAGAGAGAGAGAGAGAGAGAGAGAGAGAGGGAAGAGAGAGAGAGAGAGAGAGAGAGAGAGAGAGAGAGGGAGAGAGAGAGAGAGAAGAGAGAGAGAGAGAGGAGAGAGAGAGAGGAGAGAGAGGGAGGGAGAGAGAGAGAGAGAGAGAGAGAGAGAGAGAGAGAGAGAGAGAGAGAGAGAGAGAGAGAGAGAGAGAGAGAGAGAGCGAGAGTGAGAGAGAGAGATTAGTCACTTGGTGTTCCTAAGATTATCAGTGTTGCCATGACCCTTCTTGCTCTGTGTACTGTAAAGCATCTTGCTCTCCATGTACCATAGAAATAGAAGTGGAAGCACGCTTTTGGTTTTAAATCAAAATGGAGAGGAAGGGATTGACGGACTAGAATTGGAAGATACAGATACACGTGTGCAATGGTGTCAGATGGGTGACATTGGTGGTGGTGATGGGTAATGGTGGTGATGGTAATATTGGTATTGATGGTGATGGTCATTGTGGTGGTGATGGTGATATTAAAGGTGGTGGTGACAGTGGTGACAGTGGTGGTGGTGGTGGTGATAGTTGTGGTGGTGGTGATATTGAAGGTGGTGGTGACAGTGGTGGTGGTGGTGGTGATAGTTGTAGTGATGGTGATATTAAAGGTGGTGGTGACAGTGGTTGTGGTGGTGACAGTTGTGGTGGTGGTGATATTGAAGGTGGTGGTGATAGTGGAGGTGGTGGCGATACTTGTTGTGGTGGTGATGGTATTGAAGGTGATTGGGATAATAGTTGTGGTGTTGGTGGTGGTAGTGGTAGTAGTAGTAGTGGTGGTGGGTGGTGGGGTGGTGGTAGTTGTATTGATGGTGATCGTCATAGCAGTGGTGATTATATTGAAGGTGGTAGTGATAGTGGTGATGAAGTATTGCTGGTTGGGGTGATAGTGGTGATGGCGTTACTGAAGGTGGTGATGATAGTGGTAGTCGTACTTTTGCAGGTGGCGGTGATATTGGTGAATGTGGTATTGAACGTAGTGGTAATAATGCTGGTATTGACGATTGTGTTGATGTGATGGTGGTAGTAATGATAGTGGTGAAGATAGCCACTGATGGTAAGTTGCGGTGATGGTGTTGATGATGGCATTAACTGTGGTGGTGATTGTAACTGTAGTGGTATTGATGGTGGTGATGATATTGATGGAGCCGTGTTGTGGTAACGATGATAGTTGTGGGGGTGGTATTGATAGTGGCAGTGATATTGGGGTTGTTGGAATTAAATATGTAGTGATAGTAGTAAAATGCTATAGATAGTGGTGATGATAGTGGTGGAGCGGTCCAGGTGAGGACAGTGATAGTGTTAGTGGTAATATTGATAGTGGCAGAGACAGTGGTGGATGTTGTATTGATGGTGGCGGTGAAAGTGGTTGTTGTGGTATTGGTGGTGGTGGTGATGTGAGAGTGGGGGCGGTGATAGTGGCAGTGGTGGTGGTAGTGTTGGTGGTAGTAGTGGTTGTGATGGTGGTGGCGGCGGTGGTGGTGGTGGTTGAGGTGGTGATCGTGGTGGTGGTTGTAATAGTAGTGGTGGTGGTGATAATTGTGGTGGTGGTAATGGTAGTGGTGATGGTGGTAGTGGTGGTAGTAGTGATGGCTGTGGTGGTGGTAGTGGTAGTGGTGGCGGTGGTGCTGGTGATGATGGTCGGGTGGTGATGGAGGTGGTGGTGGCAGTGGCGATGGTATTCGTGGAGGAGGTGGCGGTGGTGGTGGTGGTGATAATGGTGGTGGTGTTTTGGTGGTCGTGGTGATGGTGGTGGTGGTGGTATTGATGGTGGTCGTGATAGTGGTGGTTGTTTAATCAGTGGTGTAAGTGGTGATGATAATGGTGGTGTTGAAGTGAAGGTGACAGTGATGTTGATGGTATTAAAAGTGCTGGTGATAGTGGTGGTGATGGTGTTGAAGATGGTGTTGACATTGGTGGTCGCCACGATAGGTGTAGAAGTGGTATTGTTGGAGGTGATACTGCGGTGGTGGTGTTGAAGATGGTGGTGATAATGGCAGTGGGGCTGGTGGTATGAATAGTGGTGGTGGTGGTGGTGGCGGTGGTGGCGGTGGTGGCTGTGGTGTTTGTGGTAGTAGTTTTACTGGTGGTGGTGGTGGAGATTGTGGTGGTGGTGGTGGCGGTGGTGTTGATGGTGGTGGTGATGGTGGTGGTAATGGTGGTGATGGTGGCGGTGGTGGCGACACCGGCGGTGGTGGTTGCAGCTGCAACGAAGGTGATGGAAGTGTCCGTCACAGCAAAGGTTGTGGTAGTTGTGGTGGTGGTAATGGTGATTGTAGTAGTGGTGGTTGTGGTAGTGATTGTTGTGATAGTGGTGGTTGTGGTAGTGGTGGTTGTAGTAGTGGTGGTTGTGGTAGTGGTGGTTGTGGTAGTAGTGGTTTTGGTAGTGGTGGTTGTGGTAATGGTGGTCGTGGTAATGGTGGTTGTGGTAGTGGTGGTTGTGGTAGTGGTGGTTGTGGTAGTGGTGGTTGTGGTAGTGGTGGTTGTGGTAGTGATTGTTGTGATAGTGGTGGTTGTGGTAGTGGTGGTTGTGGTAGTGGTGGTTGTGGTAGTGGTGGTTGTGGTAGTGGTAGTTGTGGTAGTGGTGGTTGTGGTAGTGGTGGTTGTGGTAGTGATGGTTGTGGTAGTGGTGGTTGTGGTAGTGGTAGTTGTGATAATGGTGGTTGTGGTAGTGGCGGTTATGGTGGTGGTTGTGGTAGTGGTGGTTGTGGTAGTGGTGGTTGTGGTAGTGGTGGTTGTGGTAGTGGTGGTTGTGGTAGTGGTAGTGGTGGTTGTGGTAGTGGTGGTTCATCGTGTGCCCATGCTGGTGACAATGCTACTGTTTCCTCAGCGGTTGCTGCTGCCGTATGTGCCGGCTATCATGTTCACTTCAGCGAAACAGCCGAAGTCGAAGTAAGGACAACTCAAATAATCAGAAGATAACTGTTTCTGATCATTTCGGGCGTTAACTGAAAGACCGCGTATTCAGTCTCGGCCTGTGGTTACGATTTGTTTCC
Source organism: Theodoxus fluviatilis (assembly GCA_034096865.1). Lineage (NCBI taxonomy): Eukaryota > Metazoa > Mollusca > Gastropoda > Cycloneritida > Neritidae > Theodoxus > Theodoxus fluviatilis. The sequence goes on from JAWQFJ010001332.1 coordinate 101,607, forward strand.
TGTCTGTCAAACGCAGGGCTTTGGCTGTGTGTTTTAAACCCATAGTGAGGAAGTACTCTGAATAAATGTCCTTGATACGTGTCAGATGTTGAAGTGTGAGATTGCATGATGAGGAATAAATAAATCACAAATGAAAGTTCTCTGACATGCTACAACAAGCACAGCAATTACATGTGTCATATTTACAGAGCAACACCTCGTTTCCTCTAGTAACATTTAGTGCTATCAACTGGTACTTGTGTTCTTTATAAACGTACTGCTGTTTGATTTCCCACTCGTTGCTCTGATAACGTTGTTTCAATTTGTGATACTGCATTTGAATTATACGGTATTTGTGTTATAATATGAACCAGTTCTTGTTTGCTGCATGATAAAATACACTCAAACGGTCGGCATCTTCACGAGTCAAATAGGAGTTTTTGCAGGAACATCATCATTTTGAAAGCACCAAAAAGTATTGATGGTGTAGAGAACAGATAGATGCGATATCATGGAGTTATTCAGTCAGATGCCTAACAGAATTTTGCGTGGACATGAATTAGTAGATATCAGTCATGAAAGAGAGCATTGCCAGATGATGTCATACAGCTATGTTTCTATACCTCGTTGACGTTCTTCAATCCCATGATGAGAGCACTAGGGGTGGGGACATACTGTTTTTACACTGCTTGCGTTATAAAATAGCAAGAACATAGACTTATGGGTGAAATATGTAGAGACACGCACATAAACGTGTGTGTGCGTGTTTGTGCGTTTGTGAGAGCGAGCGCGTGTGTGCCACGCGGGCGCATGTGTTTGCGTAGGAGAAGTCAGGGATCGAACTAAGCGGACCCGGTATGAACGTGAGTGAGTGAGTGAGTGAGTGAGTGAGTGAGTGAGTGAGTGAGTGAGTGAGTGAGTGAGTGAGTGAGTGAGTGAGTGAGTGAGTGAGTGAGTGAGTGAGTGAGTGAGTGAGTGAGTGAGTGAGTGAGTGAGTGAGTGAGTGAGTGAGTGAGTGAGTGAGTGAGTGAGTGAGTGAGTGAGTGAGTGAGTGAGTGAGTGAGTGAGTGAGTGAGTGAGTGAGTGAGTGAGTGAGTGAGTGAGTGAGTGAGTGAGTGAGTGAGTGAGTGAGTGAGTGAGTGAGTGAGTGAGTGAGTGAGTGAGTGAGTGAGTGAGTGAGTGAGTGAGTGACTGTGCGTGAGTGCGTGCGTGCGTGCGTGCGTGCGTGCGTGCGTGCGTGCGTGCGTGCGTGCGTGCGTGAGTGCGTGCGTGCGTGCGTGCGTGCGTGCGTGCGTGCGTGCGTGCGTGCGTGCGTGCGTGCGTGCGTGCGTGCGTGCGTGCGTGCGTGCGTGCGTGGCGTGCGTGCGTGCGTGCGTGCGTGCGTGCGTGCGTGCGTGCGTGCGTGCGTGCGTGCGTGCGTGCGTGCGTGCGTGCGTGCGTGCGTGCGTGCGTGCGTGAGTGCGTGCGTGCGTGCGTGCGTGCGTGCGTGCGTGCGTGCGTGCGTGCGTGCGTGCGTGCGTGCGTGCGTGCGTGCGTGCGTGCGTGCGTGCGTGCGTGCGTGAGTGCGTGCGTGCGTGCGTGCGTGCGTGAGTGCGTGCGTGCGTGCGTGCGTGCGTGCGTGCGTGCGTGCGTGCGTGCGTGCGTGCGTGCGTGCGTGCGTGCGTGCGTGCGTGCGTGCGTGCGTGCGTGCGTGCGTGCGTGCGTGCGTGCGTGCGTGCGTGCGTGCGTGCGTGCGTGCGTGCGTGCGTGCGTGCGTGCGTGCGTGCGTGCGTGCGTGCGTGCGTGCGTGCGTGGTGCGTGCGTGCGTGCGTGCGTGCGTGCGTGCGTGCGTGCGTGCGTGCGTGCGTGCGTGCGTGCGTGGTGCGTGCGTGCGTGCGTGCGTGCGTGCGTGCGTGCGTGCGTGAGTGCGTGCGTGCGTGCGTGCGTGCGTGCGTGCGTGCGTGCGTGCGTGCGTGCGTGCGTGCGTGCGTGCGTGCGTGCGTGCGTGCGTGCGTGCGTGCGTGCGTGCGTGCGTGCGTGCGTGCGTGCGTGCGTGCGTGCGTGCGTGCGTGCGTGCGTGCGTGCGTGCGTGCGTGCGTGCGTGCGTGCGTGCGTGCGTGCGTGCGTGCGTGCGTGCGTGCGTGGTGCGTGCGTGCGTGCGTGCGTGCGTGCGTGCGTGCGTGCGTGCGTGCGTGCGTGCGTGCGTGCGTGCGTGCGTGCGTGCGTGCGTGCGTGCGTGCGTGCGTGCGTGCGTGCGTGCGTGCGTGCGTGCGTGCGTGCGTGCGTGCGTGCGTGCGTGCGTGCGTGCGTGCGTGCGTGCGTGCGTGCGTGCGTGCGTGCGTGCGTGCGTGCGTGCGTGCGTGCGTGCGTGCGTGCGTGCGTGCGTGCGTGCGTGCGTGCGTGCGTGCGTGCGTGCGTGCGTGCGTGCGTGCGTGCGTGCGTGCGTGCGTGCGTGCGTGCGTGCGTGCGTGCGTGCGTCGTGCGTGCGTGCGTGCGTGCGTGCGTGCGTGCGTGCGTGCGTGCGTGCGTGCGTGCGTGCGTGCGTGCGTGCGTGCGTGCGTGCGTGCGTGCGTGCGTGCGTGCGTGCGTGCGTGCGTGCGTGCGTGCGTGCGTGCGTGCGTGCGTGCGTGCGTGCGTGCGTGCGTGCTGCGTGCGTGCGTGCGTGCGTGCGTGCGTGCGTGCGTGCGTGCGTGCGTGCGTGCGTGCGTGCGTGCGTGCGTGCGTGCGTGCGTGCGTGCGTGCGTGCGTGCGTGCGTGCGTGCGTGCGTGCGTGCGTGCGTGCGTGCGTGCGTGCGTGCGTGCGTGCGTGCGTGCGTGCGTGCGTGCGTGCGTGCGTGCGTGCGTGCGTGCGTGCGTGCGTGCGTGCGTGCGTGCGTGCGTGCGTGCGTGCGTGCGTGCGTGCGTGCGTGCGTCGTGCGTGCGTGCGTGCGTGCGTGCGTGCGTGCGTGCGTGCGTGCGTGCGTGCGTGCGTGCGTGCGTGCGTGCGTGCGTGCGTGCGTGCGTGCGTGCGTGCGTGCGTGCGTGCGTGCGTGCGTGCGTGCGTGCGTGCGTGCGTGCGTGCGTGCGTGCGTGCGTGCGTGCGTGCGTGCGTGCGTGCGTGCGTGCGTGCGTGCGTGCGTGCGTGCGTGCGTGCGTGCGTGCGTGCGTGCGTGCGTGCGTGCGTGCGTGCGTGCGTGCGTGCGTGCGTGCGTGCGTGCGTGCGTGCGTGCGTGCGTGCGTGCGTGCGTGCGTGCGTGCGTGCGTGCGTGCGTGCGTGCGTGCGTGCGTGCGTGCGTGCGTGCGTGCGTGCGTGCGTGCGTGCGTGCGTGCGTGCGTGCGTGCGTGCGTGCGTGCGTGCGTGCGTGCGTGCGTGCGTGCGTGCGTGCGTGCGTGCGTGCGTGCGTGCGTGCGTGCGTGCGTGCGTGCGTGCGTGCGTGCGTGCGTGCGTGCGTGCGTGCGTGCGTGCGTGCTGCGTGCGTGCGTGCGTGCGTGCGTGCGTGCGTGCGTGCGTGCGTGCGTGCGTGCGTGCGTGCGTGCGTGCGTGCGTGCGTGCGTGCGTGCGTGCGTGCGTGCGTGCGTGCGTGCGTGCGTGCGTGCGTGCGTGCGTGCGTGCGTGCGTGCGTGCGTGCGTGCGTGCGTGCTTGCGTGGTGCGTGCGTGCGTGCGTGCGTGCGTGCGTGCGTGCGTGCGTGCGTGCGTGCGTGCGTGCGTGCGTGCGTGCGTGCGTGCGTGCGTGCGTGCGTGCGTGCGTGCGTGCGTGCGTGCGTGCGTGCGTGCGTGCGTGCGTGCGTGCGTGCGTGCGTGCGTGCGTGCGTGCGT
>JAWQFJ010001332.1:115361-116764 GCA_034096865.1 Theodoxus fluviatilis
AACATTTCATGCCATTGATTTCTTCCACGTCAATCTTCAGTTCTGATGCTGACACATCAGGGTCATAGGCATTGTCTGTAGAAAGAAAGAAAGACAAAAGTATCAATGATGACAAAGACGTTGTTGTTGTTCTTGTCACGGTCACGCATCAAAGCTCAGTGCACGAGTGTCGACCGGAGCAGATAAACAAATAAGAGAAAAGCGAAACGATCACACTCCCCGCAGTATGTTTTGTTTGCTTTGTAGGTAAGGTTTTAGCACTAGCTGTAGGTGTAAATATGGTCAGTTATTAATATAACTGGTGAATTTAGTTGTCATGAAACTTTGTTTTGTGCGTTAATGCCATTTTCTTGTCATAATTTTACACGTTACATTACGCCGAATGCGGGCAAGGTGACATGCACTCATCGACTCTATCAATCTATGATAGTGAATTTTCTGTCCTCGCCTGACCAGGGAAACGAAATTGTCATTTCAAGCCAGAACTAAACAGTTATCTGCTGCTACTCATTCGAGCTTTACATGAATCATTATATCACACTAGCTCGATCGTCTGCTGGCGTAGAGCCATAGTTGCTATGGTTCGATCGCGTTCGTCTGCTAGGTACGTACGGTGAAGTTTGTTTACTTATCTTCTGTGGGTTTTATGTAGAAAGTATACGTTAAAACAGTCTAATATGACTATTTTCGATTAGTTTTTAATCTAATTAATCTTTTTGCATGCTTTAATGTCATCCTTTTGCCACGATCTAGCGATCAACACATCAGCTTCTATTTTTACCAGTCTACCGGAACTGCCAGAAGTAACCTAACGCGTTGTTTTTCGACAGAGAGCGCCGAGGATAACTCCTGCAGGGTGCGTTAATGAGAATGTCATATCTAGCCATACTCTTTATCGGTAAACGTCCTGCATGTTGCCAGATGTTCCGCATTTCTATAGCACATTCCTGTCGATATTCTGTCTCGCCTCTACCGTCTCACAGCGGATTTCCGTTTGTCGATATCTATATTTAGTATAGTAATTTTTGTGTGTTGTCCATGTTTATATACATGATTTTGTACTTAATCTGGTCAACTTTTGGCAGGGAAGACTCTGATGACGCCACCTCTTCAGGGGCAATATAACCTATCTGGCAAATCGAGCCTCAGCAAGACGGCGTTTACACAGCTGTCCAATCTCCACCAGGCTCTCTTCAGTAAGAAATATTCAATGTCTAAATCGTGCAACTTCCATTTAGACCTGAAAAAACAAATTTAATGATTTCATGTCTTGTCATCAGAAGCGGCAGTGCCAACATCTTAGCACATTTTTATATATCTGAATAAAAGTGTTTGATCAAGTTCTGTACACATTTGCTATTACATGTATAGAATATGGAATGCTGAGCTATTGAGGAAGAATA
>JAWQFJ010001333.1:0-43701 GCA_034096865.1 Theodoxus fluviatilis
GAACAACTAAGTCTTCAGCAATAAAATTTTGTTTAAATATACCTTCCAGTGTGTTTGTATTCTGTATAAAATTTCATTAGTATAGCTTTCATATTTGCTGAGTTATGATTTATTTTCTATTAATCCGTTTTTGTACGCCATGTCCCCCCTTAAGTTTCACAAGTCCAACTCTAATTTCAACCTGTAAAGTCACACAAGTACTGCAGTAGGTCAAGGCACCATCTGCATACTGATTGTGCCTGCATTTACAAGACAGACAGACAGACAGACAGACAGACAGACAGACAGACAGACAGACAGACAGACAGACACACACACATGCAGATGCTCACCAGTCTCTCATCTGGGGGAGGAGGTTCCCGCAGCTTCATGAAGAGTTCCACTTTGGTGGAGTCCACGTCCAATGCCAGCTCCCACGTGGACTCGTCGTAGGGCAGGGAGCGCCACTTGACCAGATAATGGGTCACCTCCTCCTCTGTCACTGGATCCTGCACCACAGACTTGTCCATCACCCGGTCCACCTCCACGTAGTCAGGGTTGAAGTACTCCTCCGTGGCCAACTTGCCCTGCAGGGACAGCACAGACACTCAGTCATAGAGATGCCGACTTTCTGGGGTGAAGTGAGTTGGAAAAAAGATGAGGGAAAGTGAGCTTCAATGGAATAAGGGGAAAGTGTAGCATCGTTTGCATGCATATATACACACATGCATGCATGTACACACACACAAACACGCACATGAACACACACACACACACACACACACACAGCACTGGGTTCTCAGTTCACTTGCAGCAAAGTACTTACAATGAAGAACAGATTTTGCTGGAGCTGTTTGGTCTTGTAGCGGTTGAGCTTCATCTGCGCGCGCTTGTCTCTCAGCATCAGCTCTGTTGCCGTGCGCCACTCACAGTGCAGGTAGGAGCTGTGAAACACAAGCAAGATGCAGTCAGTCAATAACTCTCAGGGTCCTGTAAGACATTCACATGTTTCATTCGCCAGTTCTGTAAGTCATTCGCGTGTTTCATTCCCCAGTCCTGTAAGTCATTCGCGTGTTTCATTCCCCAGTCCTGTAAGGATTATGCAATTTGTGGACAAAAATCTGTCAAGTAACAGCCACGTGGGGTGGGCGGCTATGGGCAGTAAAGAATTGAGCAGGATGGGCAGTAATGGATGGTACAGGATCTTAAGATATAATAGAACAGGATGGTTGCGTGGGTTCTTATTCCTCGTATGAGAAACAACTTGAGAAAAGTTATTTCTTTTCATTATATAGATAGGAAACACAGAGCTTTGTGTGCTAGAAATTTAGGCCTTTCAACTATCCATTTATTACGTAGCCACACTTTGTGTGCCCTCAACACATGCGCAACACATCTTCTGCATTCAGCCTCAATAAAAAACAACAATGGCTGGTTAAGACAGGCCAGCTTATGAAAGAAATTTCACCATCTGTGACAGTGAATATAATAAATGCCTCACTTTGGTAAAATTCACTGGTGGAAGACTGACAGAGCGAGTTACAGAAGAAAAAAAATGCTGCATTGGGAAATGACAGCAAAAGGGCATGCATGTGAAAACTTACAAGTTCCTGTATTTGACAAGGTACTCCTCTTCGGGCTCGTCTTCCTCGGCTTCCTCCTGTCAAGACACACACACACAGAGGTCAGAATGGTTCAAAAGGCAGGCAGCATGATGCAGAGCATTCATTTCTACATCCCTCCACGGCTCTGCCACTCCATCAGATAGTTCCTATACACGCACCTCCAAGGCACAGCAAGTAACAGCAAGGACCCCCCCCCCCCCCCCCATACCGCTATACCATTTAGTGCACCGGTTTTACTGCTCCCCCATGCCGCTATACCATTTGGTGCACCTGTTTTACTGCACAGAAGAATGCTAGATGTCAAAAACCACCCAACAAGTCAACACTTCTCAGAGAAAATGACGGTCCTGCTTTTGATACTGCTCTGGGAGTCAGCAAGGTACCACAGCATGACACTCACTGCATACATATGCCTTCCCCAAAAGCAGCGTTTCAGGAACATGACCTCTCAAAATCAGTAACAAGCCATCATTTTCAGCGATCCAGGACATTCAACACTCACACATTGAAATGGGCAGAATTGGCATAACAGTAAAAAAATTTACAGTAAAAATGCATAGGACTTGGAATGGAAGAGCAATCTGCACACTGCAAATGTTTTGGTGCTGTTTAGAATTGCAATAAATGCTTTCATGTACATGTGGAAACATCCGAGGTGATAAGGTCGTTATTAACCTTTAGAGCGCCGCCGGCGCATTGATGCTCCACAGCGTACATTCCCCAGACGTCCGCCAGCGGTTCAGTGCGCCGAGCGAGTGACGTGCTCTGTTGACTTGCCTAACGCTGCCATTGAGTCATGCTGTTCTAAAAATATCAGTCTCGTGCAGTGATTACGTGGCAAGGAGATCAGCCATTTTGGCGTTGGAGAGAACGCGCCGCGAATTTTCTGTGAATTTTTTCACGAAGTTGCGTCTTCGTTGTTTGTGAATGGGACTTTTTTCTTTGCCAGTTTGGCGACTGACGAAGCAGTTGAAGCGCTTGTGGAGTTATTTTTCTATTCTGACTCTCAGAATATGAATTCGAAGGCTTTACTGACATTGATGTGATGGGAGATGGAGGGATAGAGAGGCAAGCACGTGCTTTGACAATGTGTTGTGGTCTGAAGATTCGAGAGGAGCAGAAGCTTGATTCAGGTGAAAATGACTTGGCTGACTTTCCTAGCGTAAGTAATTGTAGGATTTTTTGTTTTGTTTTACCCTAAAACATTTTCAGATGTATTTCCAAGTAATCAAAAGCTGTTGTATTCTTGAATAAATAGAGCAGTGTAGGAAAACACAGTGCTTCGACGGAAGTGTTATGGTCTGTAGATCGAGAGGAGCGTAAGCTTGATTCAGATGAAAATGACTCGGCTGACTTCCCTAGCGTAAGTAATTGTAGGATTTTTTTGTTTTGTTTTAGTTTTACCCTAAAACATTTTCAGATGTATCTCCATTACTAGGAGACTCTATCAGTCTATGCACTTTTGCATTTTCATCAAAAGCTGTTGTATTCTTGAATAAATAGAGCAGTGTAGGAAAACACAGTGAATTTGTTTGTTTTTTGTTGTTGTCTGTGTTCCATGATTTTTTAGAAGCTGAAAAAAAACATTCTATGGCATTTTCATTAATTGCACCATGTAGGCCATCCATTTTTCTACTCATCCTCCAAAAATCTACTTAAAAGCTTGAATAGGTAATAAATGATGATTTTTTAAGTAAACATGGTGTCGAATTTGACCACACATAATAAAATTTGTGGCTCTGGGGTAAAACAATGGCGAAAATTGGCGGCACTCTGAAGGTTAAACAGGTCAAGGGCAAAACAATTATGATTGCACTTTGTTTTGTTTTTTGCCTCTTACTAAGCGCTCAGGGAGACGCAGTGGGTCAAGTCTGATCCCCAACCCACAGGGGGAATCAAATAATGTACATCCAGAAAGAAAACGGATGTGCCGTAACAGTGGGCATACATGACACTGTCCCGTGGCATTTTTCAGCACCCTCGCTGCCTCACCCACACAGATTTGCAATGCCCAGTGCGGGCCGGTGCTGGCTCTTGCTTTCCCTGTTCCAACACATGGCTCTCAATCTGACAACTCATGAGTAATGCCAGACCTCTTTTCCCCAAGTCTGTGGCTTGACCACCAGAGGTCATACATCCAGTGAGAGGGGACAGGAGAGGGGAACAGCAGGGCTGTGACTGACAGCAAGGTCAGCGTGGGAAGCCAGCAAGGGGCCAGGAAAGGCAGTATGGGACACTACATGGAGAAGAACAAGCTTCTGCCTGCCTGGGTCATGACTGCTCACCGCAGATCTACAGCTGTGGGTCATGACTGCTCACCACAGATCTACAGCTGTGGGCCATGACTGCTCACCACAGATCTACAGCTGTGGGCCATGACTGCTCACCACAGATCTACAGCTGTGGGCCATGACTGCTCACCACAGATCTACAGCTGTGGGCCATGACTGCTCACCACAGATCTACAGCTGTGGGCCATGACTGCTCACCACAGATCTACAGCTGTGGGCCATGACTGCTCACCACAGATCTACAGCTGTGGGCCATGACTGCTCACCACAGATCTACAGCTGTGGGCCATGACTGCTCACCACAGATCTACAGCTGTGGGCCATGACTGCTCACCACAGATCTACAGCTGTGGGCCATGACTGCTCACCACAGATCTACAGCTGTGGGCCATGACTGCTCACCACAGATCTACAGCTGCTCATTCTGGCTATGCCCTAGGGCTTCCAAGGTGCATTCCTGCATGCCTGGCATTCCTACATGTCTGGCATTCCTGCATGTCGTGCATTCCTGCATGTCGTGCATTCCTGCATGTCTGGCATTCCTGCATGTCTGGCATTTCTGCATGTCTGGCATTCCTACATGCCACTGAGCTAAGACGATTTTCATTCACCAATGCTAAATCCTGATCCCAAAGTTAGTAGAACAGGAAGACAGGAATTGGTCCCTACCTCCTTCCCTCGCTGTCTCATTCGGCAGCCAAGAACTTTGTCCACCGTGAAGTTCTCCTCTTCCGGAGCGTTCTCCTGCTGCTGCAAAATACACAAAGGGTAACTTACATGTTCATATTCTATAAAATCTCTGTCATGACTAAAAATAATCCAGTCTAAAGATGTCTCCTGAACTCATTCACACGGGTTTCTACCTACATCTCCAGTATCTCCAGACACCAAGCTCATTATTATCTACATCCAGTGTTCTCAAACAACACAGTCCAACCACCTCCAATATGTGCACATTTACATGCAGTGAACATTGATACAGGACTAGACCCATTGACGACACTCAGTGGGCAGCAATGAGTGTTCTTGAAACAGGTCTAATCATCAATGAAAACAAGAAGGGCAAAGCCCATACGACTCACATGGTTGACCTTGATCTTTATATGACCTTGACCTTCAGGTGACCTTCAAGGTCAAACAACTAAACCTAGCAATGACATCATACACAAAGAAATGCTTTACACATTTTTCCTACCAAAATACATGTCATCCAAGGTCATGCAACACAAAGCTGTTAATTCAAGACATAGGAAGCACAATGGTGCTTATTGGCACTTTCTACCATGAGATATAGTCACTTTTAGTGGTTCACTACCCCATTTTGGTCACATTTCATAAGGGTCAAAGTGACCTTGACCTTGATGATATGTGAACAAATGTGTCTCATGATGAAAGTATAACATGTGCCCCACATAATTATTAAGTTTGAAACAGATCTTCCATAGTTCAGGGTCAAGGTCACTTCAAAATATGTATACAATCCAACTTTGAAGAGCTCCTGTGACCTTGACCTTGAAGCAAGGTCAACCAAACTGGTATCAAAAGATAGGGCTTGCTTTGACCTATATACCACTTGTAGCTAAGGTCGCCATTCTCAATAACGTGGGAGAAAATTGGGAAAATGTGAAAAATGACTGTTTTTGAGACCACATTTATGGCTCCTGTGACCTTGACCTTGAAGCAAGGTCAAGTCACTATGTATGTTTTTTGAGGCCTTGTCATCATACACCATCATGCCACATTTGGTGTTGATAGACTTAATAGTCTCCGAGAAAAATCCAATGTTTAAGTTTTTTACGCCCGGACGGATGGACGGACGGACGACACGGCTGAGTACATAGACTCACTTTTGCTTCGCAAGTGAGTCAATAAAAAGAACATCTTTCAGACAAACCACAGCTATGGAAATTGATATCATATCAACAACTGTTGCAAGTAGTAATAAGATGATTAATCTTTCCTTTGGTTCGTTAATTGTCTAGGGTAACTTGTATTACTACTTGCCACCTTCCATTTCCTCATTCAGACAACGATGACATACGTCCACAAATGAGGGATGGGATACCGAAATCAAACTTTAAACAAGAAGGGCAAAGCCCATACGACTCACATGCTTGACCTTGACCTTTATATGACCTTGACCTTCAGGTGCCATTCAAGGTCAAGGTCAAACAACTAAACCTACCAATGACATCATACACAAAGAAATGCTTTACACATTTTTCCTACCAAAATACATGTGACCTTGACCCAAGGTCAAGGTCATCCAAGGTCATGCAACACAAAGCTGTTAATTCAAGACATAGGAAGCACAATGGTGCTTATTGGCACTTTCTACCATGAGATATAGTCACTGTTAGTGGTTCACTACCCCATTTTGGTCACATTTCATAAGGGTCAAAGTGACCTTGACCTTGGTGATATGTGACCAAATGTGTCTCATGATGAAAGTATAACATGTGCCCCACATAATTATTAAGTTTGAAACAGTTATCTTCCATAGTTCAGGGTCAAGGTCACTTCAAAATATGTATACAATCCAACTTTGAAGAGCTCCTGTGACCTTGACCTTGAAGCAAGGTCAACCAAACTGGTATCAAAAGATAGGGCTTGCTTTGACCTATATACCACTTGTAGCTAAGGTCGCCATTCTCAATAACGTGGGAGAAAATTGGGAAAATGTGAAAAATGACTGTTTTTGAGACCACATTTATGGCTCCTGTGACCTTGACCTTGAAGCAAGGTCAAGTCACTATGTATGTTTTTTGAGGCCTTGTCATCATACACCATCATGCCACATTTGGTGTTGATAGACTTAATAGTCTCCGAGAAAAATCCAACGTTTAAGTTTTTTACGGACGCCCGGACGGACGGACGACACGGCTCAGTACATAGACTCACTTTTGCTTCGCATGTGAGTCAAAAATGTCTTTAATCATGGATAAACAAATTGGTCATGAGTGAAATTTTCGACACAATATTCAATAAGTCAAGAAGATACTGAAACGCATTGCTAATCAAAATAAACCTTTCCCCAAAATAAATAATACTTAAAAGAAAGTGGCCTGCCAAGCCAGAGTAAACCAGTACTTATCTGAGACTTGTGGGGTTCAGCCAATCGGTAGCGAGCGCGCTCACGCCCGTGCGATGAATGAATCACAACAATGGGGAGGAGGGGAATGGGGCGAGTGGATATCCGCTTACGAATGCACTTCACAACACACGATGAAACATGAGATTGCCTCTCAGGGAGAGGAGGCAGACCTTATTCTCGTTTCTCGTAGAGGAGACTGATGTCTTGACTTGAACTTGAGCACGAGGAGATGTAGAGGCTGAGGCGACGACACGTGGACAGGTGGGAGGAAAATGAAGCAGACGACATTACTTCATTGGACGTGATTGGCAGGCAGGCGGGCGAGGTGATATCGGCTAAGTCGACGAGGCGAGGGAGACAGCCAGAACTTTCTCGCAGGCGTCTTCGCGTGCATCGGTGAAAGTCTGAAGTCATTTCCTCAATACAGGGAGGACGGGGCGCAATTCACATAGGAAAGGGAACTTTTCAGAGTAAAGAACTTGAGATACCTTAAACGTGGTCTCTCTCTCTCGATGCGGGAGCGAGGACAAAACTCCATCCAGCACCCTGTCTACGCATAGACACTTGAAGTAGGCTACTGGGCATTGTCTTTCCAGTGGAAGACACTTCATTGGTTTTCACAGTTAGTTCATCACGTGAACTCTCAGACAGGGCGCCGTAATCACATCGTCTGTCCCTGTGAAAACTCTGGAACGGGGCACCCTATAATTCCATAACACGGGTTTTTATACAACAGCAAAAGTCTACTTGCTGTCCTCGTCCAATCACATCGTTGGAAGGTGTCTTGAGTCACGATATTACACTAAACGACCAATCAATTGTTCCCACAACCAGTCACCTTCCCATTGATCAATAATCGAGCTGTCTCATTAGTCCGTCCTCTAAAGAGTCCACTGCAGATTGGTCAATGGCAGAATGCGAACCGAGATGAATTCAATATCATCCCAAACGTTCTACTAAGTTTGTTTCTCCATTAGAAGGAAAACAAGGTTCACCATTCGTTTTTCCTTCCGAAACTCCACATACCACACAAATCTCATTATTAGCACTGGCTTGGCAGAAATATCAAACCTACATAACAGCTTGGCAGGCATTTCCCAACCCACTGCATAATACACAACAACCAACATCAAAAAGGGAAATATGCGTTTCGTAACAACAACAAACTGCAGAAGGATGCAACCTTAAAAATACACTCCCAAATGGCACTCCCAAATGGCACTCCCAACTGGCACTCCCAAATGGATGGAGATGGCAGGTGAATGGGCATCAGAATGACCAAGTAATGAATGAATGAATGAATGAGCAAATGACATGGTGAATGAATGAACAATGATTGAATGAACGGGGATCCTACCATCCTCATGGCTGCCGGGCCACCACCTTCCACATCCACATCCTGGTTTTCATCTTCAGACAGGTTGAGGTCAAGGTCATCATTGTACTTCCTCCTCTTGGTGTTTCGTGCTGACCGCCGTTTCTGCAGACATAAATACAGGGAATTTCTATGTGCTGACCGCTGTTTCTGCAGACATAAACACAGGGAATTTCTATGTGCTGACCGCTGTTTCTGCAGACATAAACACAGGGAATTTCTATGTGCAGACACAAACACAGGAAATTTAAGCATGCTGACTACTGTTTCTGCAGACACAAACACAGGGAATTTAAGCATGCTGACTGCTGTTTCTGCAGACACAAACACAGGGAATTTAAGCATGCTGACTGCTGTTTCTGCAGACACAAACACAGGGAATTTAAGCATGCTGACTGCTATTTCTGCAGACATAAACACAGGGAATTTCTATAAGCTGACCGCTGTTTCTGCAGACATAAACACAGGGAATTTAAGCATGCTGACTGCTGTTTCTGCAGACACAAACACATTGGGAATGTACAAAAATTCAGACTTCTGGAGAGCTCTGGAGAAGACAATGACCAAACCAACATTTCCATGGACACCAAACACAACTCTTGAGGCCTCCCATTGGGCACCAGAGTGAGGTAGGTAGGTAGGTAGGTAGGTAGGTAGGTAGGTAGGTAGGTAGGTAGGTAGGTAGGTAGTGGCCTCTGTGGACTGCTGTGACCCGAGATTCTCAGTTTCAAATCAGTTTTATGCAACATTGAATTTCCCACAGCATGCAAGAGAAGGGGTCTCTATGTGCATTTGAGACGTCAACAACTGAATAAGTCTCTGGTTCAAACGCTTCCACAGAAGTACACATGTGTAGCAGCAAGGAATGGAGCCATCCCCTGCCCTGGTTCCACTACTGAACAGATTCTTGCTGTCACGCGGCAAAATCCTGACAAAGACTTTGAGGAGGTGACAACCTGATCAATAAGTGAATAAAATCAAGGATGATGGAGCGGACACACTTTCTTTTTTGCTGATCTTTGGGCGTGAAAACATTCCACATGCAGCCTGGAGTCTGAACAAACTATCCCAGCTTAAAGGTGGGATATAAAAATTAAAATGAAAAAAAAAATCATCCACTAAGTTCAAGTACACAGAAGACTATCATGCTAGTAACACAGCTGGTCAAATGAAAAAGTTCAGTTAGGTAAAAAAAATTATTGTAAAAAAAAGCAACTTGCTGCAATGCTGGAAACTTTAACAAACATCAAAGCCAAACTAAAGGCACATACCAACCCCCCAACCTCACCACCCCCTCCCCTCCCCATACGGTGATTTCTAAGACCAAGCATTCACCACATAGATAAGCATTTTCTAGTTGGGAAGAGCACCAACAGTCAAGAGCGCTGTCACTTTCTCTGCCACTTAGACACCATCCACTGTAGGCAGTGAGAAATTTCACAGCATGCCCACCCTGTGCAGTTATCTGTTCAGCTGGACATCTTAGCATGAACAGCTCAACTCCTGCAGACAACTCGGACAACCCACTAGTCACTAGTCAGGACGACCCACCAGTCACTAGTCAGGATGGTCCACCAGTCATTAGTCAGGATGACCCACCAGTTATTAGTCAGGACGACCCACCAGTCACTAGTCAGGACAACCCACCAGTCAGGACAACCCACCAGCCACTAGTCAGGACGACCCACCAGTCATTAGTCAGGACAACCCACCAGTCAGGACAACCCACCAGCCACTAGTCAGGACAACCCACCAGCCACTAGTCAGGACGACCCACCAGTCATTAGTCAGGACAACCCACCAGTCAGGACAACCCACTAGTCACTAGTCAGGACAACCCACCAGTCAGGACGACCCACCAGTCAGGACAACCCACCAGTCACTAGTCAGGACAACCCACCAGTCACTAGTCAGGACGACCCACTAGTCACTAGTCAGGACGACCCACCAGTTATTAGTCAGGACAACCCACCAGTCACTAGTCAGGACAACCCACCAGTCACTAGTCAGGACAACCCACTAGTCAGGACGACCCACCAGTCATCAGTCAGGACGACCCACTAGTCACTAGTCAGGACAACCCACCAGTCAGGACAACTCACCAGTCACTAGTCAGGACGACCCACCAGTTATTAGTCAGGACGACCCACCAGTTATTAGTCAGGACAACCCACCAGTTATTAGTCAGGACAACCCACCAGTCAGGACAACCCACCAGTCAGGACAACCCACCAGTCATCAGTCAGGACGACCCACTAGTCACTAGTCAGGACAACCCACCAGTCAGGACAACTCACCAGTCACTAGTCAGGACGACCCACCAGTTATTAGTCAGGACAACCCACCAGTCAGGACAACCCACCAGTCATCAGTCAGGACGACCCACTAGTCACTAGTCAGGACAACCCACCAGTCAGGACAACTCACCAGTCACTAGTCAGGACAACCCATCAGTCAGGACAACTCACCAGTCACTAGTCAGGATGACCCACCAGTCACTAGTTAGGACGACCCACCAGTTATTAGTCAGGACAACCCACCAGTCAGGACAACCCACCAGTCAGGACAACCCACCAGTCACCAGTCAGGACGACCCACTAGTCAGGACGACCCATCAGTCACCAGTCAGGACAACTCACCAGTCACTAGTCAGGACGACCCACCAGTTATTAGTCAGGACGACCCACCAGTTATTAGTCAGGACAACCCACCAGTCAGGACAACCCACCAGTCAGGACAACTCACCAGTCACTAGTCAGGACGACCCACCAGTTATTAGTCAGGACGACCCACCAGTTATTAGTCAGGACAACCCACCAGTCAGGACAACCCACCAGTCAGGACAACCCACTAGTCACTAGTCAGGATGACCCACCAGTCACCAGTCAGGACGACCCACTAGTCACTAGTCAGGACAACCCACCAGTCAGGACAACCCACTAGTCACTAGTCAGGACAACCCACCAGTCACCAGTCAGGACGACCCACTAGTCACTAGTCAGGACAACCCACCAGTCAGGACAACTCACCAGTCACTAGTCAGGACGACCCACCAGTTATTAGTCAGGACGACCCACCAGTTATTAGTCAGGACAACCCACCAGTCAGGACAACCCACTAGTCACTAGTCAGGACGACCCACCAGTCACTAGTCAGGACGACCCACCAGTTATTAGTCAGGACAACCCACCAGTCAGGACAACCCACCAGTCAGGACAACCCACCAGTCACTAGTCATGACAACCCACCAGTCACCAGTCAGGACAACCCACCAGTCAGGACAACCCACTAGTCACTAGTCAGGACGACCCACCAGTCACTAGTCAGGACAACCCACCAGTCACTAGTCAGGACGACCCACCAGTTATTAGTCAGGACAACCCACCAGTCAGGACAACCCACCAGTCAGGACAACCCACCAGTCACTAGTCATGACAACCCACCAGTCACTAGTCAGGACGACCCACCAGTCACTAGTCAGGACGACCCACCAGTCACTAGTCAGGACGACCCACCAGTTATTAGTCACGACGACCCACCAGTTATTAGTCAGGACAACCCACCAGTCACTAGTCAGGACAACCCACCAGTCACTAGTCAGGACGACCCACCAGTCAGGACAACCCACTAGTCAGGACGACCCACCAGTTATTAGTCAGGACAACCCACCAGTCAGGACAACCCACCAGTCAGGACGACCCACCAGTCAGGACAACCCACCAGTCAGGACAACCCACCAGTCACTAGTTAGAACGACCTACCAGTCACTAGTCAGAACGACCCACCAGTCAGGACAACCCACCAGTCACTAGTCAGGACGACCTGCCAGTCAGGACAACCCACCAGTCACTAGTCAGGACGACCCACTAGTCAGGACGACCCACCAGTCAGGATGACCCGCTAGTCAGGACAACCCGCTAGTCAGGACAACCCGCTAGTCAGGACAACCCACCAGTCACTAGTCAGGATGACCCACTAGTCAGCACGACCTGCTAGTCAGGATGATCCGCTAGTCAGGACAACCCAACAGTCACCAGTCAGGACAACCCGCCAGTCAGGACAACCTGCCAGTCAGGACAACTCACCAGTCAGGACAACTTGCCAGTCAGGACAACCCGTCAGTCACCAGTCCGGACAACCCACTAGTCATCAGTCCGGTCGACCCACTAGTTCGGTCGACCCACTAGTCCGGACGACCCACTAGTCTGGACGACCCCAGAGTCTTACAACACTGAGGCCTGGAGATTGAGTCGAGGTTTCCCCCCTCCGCAACCTTGCCAAGTTCAGCAGAATATTCTGTTGGACTAAGTGTCACTGGGCAATAGTCTTGAAACAGGTGGGAGGACTGTGTACATCACCTCCTCAAACTGGATCTGCAATAGTGTTCAAATGGCTCTGTCTTTCAGTTTCACAAGTTTCTCATAAGCCCTGATCAGTCAGTAAGTCAGCCATCCATTGTTCACTAGGCAATGGCACAGACAACTGCACTCAACTTCAAGGTTCCACCTGTCATTCAGCAACTCTTGATCCATATCTGGGTTTCAACTGCTTTCAAATTCGCCCTCGAAAATCTTCAAAGACGAGTCACTCTACTCATGGAGTGGCAATGGTGCCCTGACTGTTGGTGCTCTTGGCTCGCCTGCATTCCCCAATCAATGCCTCCCACAGCCCTGCTGGCCTCGGATCTAAATGTACTTGCAAGCAACAAATCAGTTCAAACAATGGGATGATCATGCCTCCTCACTCTTTCACATTGCACATTGAAAAAAACAAATAAACTCATTTTTAAAAAGAAAAAGAAACAAAAGCAGAGGAAAAAAAGTCCAACTTGTAAAATGCAAAAGAAGCAACTAAAATGGGGTATTGTTTGGGAACAGAAACAGAACCGCAACAAAAAAACACTGTACGTTCACTCAGTTCAGTCCACACTGCTGCGTGTAGCTTTCTACACAAGACAGAGGCCATCTGAAAAGCAAGGTGGGGTAGAGAGACCTACAGCAAAGCCGTCTCGGCGGACCTCCACGTGCACACCGTCACGTACAAACCAGCCACACTGGTCTCATGCACTGTGCATGTACACAACACATCCACTGATCTTCAACCAGATCCACTCACACTGTCCCTTTCCACCTCACATTCAAACTAATCAAAGAAGTTACGATATCCACTGCCTTTCATTCACAGGCTGCCATCCACTACAAAGGACCCAGAGGAAGCATCCCAAATTAATTTTGGGAGTAGGAGACCTGCATTTCATTCATATGTTGGTGTAGCTATCAACAACCCCATCATCTTCCGACATGTCACGACACCATTTTGCACGTGGGCTAGGGTCACTCCAGCTACCATCTTACTGCAAGATCTCGCAGTCAAAGCACCACACGAATCAGGTTTTCACATGGACATGAAGGCATGGGCAAAATCCCACAGCTGTTCCACGTGACAGTCCCGTGCTGACCATTTGCACAAGTCATGGCAAGATCCTAAGTCCATTACAGCTACCACTCCTCCCCAGGGGCAATGTGTATGCTAAATGCTAAGAGCACACTTCTTCTTTAGCAACTAGAGTCCATTTTCCCTTCAATCCTTATGCATCCTCCTCTATCCGATGAGCTTCTTCATCCTATTTCAGCGAGGTCCCCCAACCACCCCATGGTTTTTAAAAATATTTTAAAGTAGGCTCCAAAACATATATTTAACCCTTACACTTCCGAGCACGGATATAGCCGCGGTCCGAGGGTCGTTCCCTTTGCTGTGAAGCTATTATCAGCAACCAAGTACGAGGTCACATGACTTGCTATCACGTGATCAGTGACGCGTCAGTGCAAATGGCGATCCGCTCTGTTTACATTTCGGCGAAGTTTTCGATCAGTATTTCTGGTGTTTTTTGTCGTTGTGCAATGTGACTTTCTGTGCATGACTCTTTCGCGGCACATGAGTCATGAATAGGGATGATATGAATCGTTTTTAGTACGAAATCCTGGGAGATGGTGAAGCTAGCGAGGATGGAAGTACCGTAGCGATGAAGAAGGAAATCTCGACTTGAGTGAAGAAGATGATTCGTCGGAGTGGGACTCTGAGACTGACAGATCCGATGAGGATGCTCAACCCAGCACCTCGAGTATGCGTGGTCGAACTCGTCAACGTGTTAGTTCTCGACGTGGAAGATTTCGTCGAGATTCCCCGCGACTCGGTGCAATCGATCAGACATTCAATGTGCACATCTCGAAAGAATACCCCGTGTACGAAGGGAAGCACGGACCCACCGAATTCCCCCCTCAGGATGCTCTCCCAGTGGACTTTTTTGATCTAGTGTTCCCTCAAGATGCCATCGATCTTTTCGTTGAGCAAACTAATTTGTATGCTCGACAGAAGCGTGCTGAATGGGACTATGTCACAAGCCCAGTGGAAATGAGAGCTTTCATCGGCATGCTGTTTTTCATGGGGATCCATTGCCTGCCAGAGATGAACCATTATTTTTCCACCCACTGGGTGCTACGTGTACTGGAGTTCACTGCAAGATTCACGCGGCGAAGATGATGGCAGCTATGGAGCAATCTGCACCTGGCAGACAATGAAGCTCCAAGACCTGGAGACCCACGTTATGACAAGCTGTGGAAGGTGAGGCCTCTCTTCCACCTACTCCTGAGAGCATTTCAGGAGAAGTTCTACATAGACCAGAACACTTCTGTTGATGAGATTATGATAAAAGGGAAGGGCAGGAACCCGATCAAGCAGTACAGGAGAGGGTCAGTGTGCTGAATTTTCATATGTAAAGTTGTATTTCAAATATTGCTCACTAGTCTTGATTGGTTTTTTTTCTTGCTCAGATGGGTTCTCAAAGCTTGTCTGATATGTCAGAATTTATTCATGGGAATTTTCTGAGTGTAATTTGTAGGTTTAGTATCATTACTAAATTTTTCTTCAATTTTTAGGATACATTTTTTCAATCATTGCACCTTATGCAAATGAGCTTGTTTAGGAAAAGTTGATTTTGTGTTCAATGTGTACCCTGTCCTTTTTCCTACCACAGACTGTACATTTTTGCCTACTTTGCTGCATTGTAAGCAGTTGGGAATTTTTTTCCCAGGTGTACCCGATAAGACCCAAAAATGCGGAAATACACATGCTTGGCTTAGAATTTTTCTGTTTGTCTCAGGTGTGTCTTTTCTGCTCAAATAGACATCCAAAGTGTGCCTGATGTGTCAGAAGTCATTTCTGGAAAATTACAAGACATCATTTGTAGTTTTTGAATAGTTGCTTATGATGTTTCTTTGTGTTTGCCCCCCTAAACACATGGCAAATTTTGAGTTACTGCCCTTGTATGCAAATGAGGTTGTTTAGGAAAAGTTGATTTTGTGTCCAATGTGTACCTTGTCCTTTTTCCTACCATAAACTGTACATTTGTGCCTACTTTGCTGCATTGTAAGTAGTTGGGAAATTTTTTCCCAGATGTACCCGATAAGACCCAAAAATGCGGAAATACACATGCTTGGCTTAGAATTTTTCTGTTTGTCTCAGGTGTGACTTTTCTGCTCAAATAGACTCCCAATGTGTGTCTGATATATCAGAAGTCATTTCTGGAAAGATTCATGTTGTTATGTGTAGTTTTATTATTTTTGCTGTTTTTTATCCATAAATTTTCACCAAAAAATCAAGAAAAATTTAGAGTTACTGCCCTTGTATGCAAATGAGCTTGTCCAGAAAAAGTTCATTTTGTATTCAGTATCTGCCCTGTTCATTTTACTTTAATAAAATGTATAGTTTTATACACTTCAGTGTTCTGGTTGTTTTTTAATCTTTTTTCTCCTGAACTCACCAATATTTTCACAAAAGTTGGAAATAGTTACGGAAGTGTAAGGGTTAAGAGGCAACAGGCACAAGATTCCATAATTTATTTATTTTTCCTTTCTCTTTTCCCCTCAAGCTTTTCTCTTTTATTTTTGTTTAGGGTCCCACACAACAGCTATCCAAGTGCTTCAATCTCCAATGGCTCACAATGCCATACTACTGGTGCCAGACTGGCCTCCACAGAAAACTTATATTTCCCTCCAGCCTTCCATGCATGCAAGCCTGCCTCCCCTGAGAGAGTGACAGCTTTCACAACACATGAAAATGCACACTACTTCAACTTTGCCCTTCAACCCAGTTGCTAGGGGAAAAGCAGTCTACAGGTTCATTCTGCTACAAACACTGAAAGGCAACCGACATGCCTGGGGTCCAGGTTTTATCAGGGCAGCTGGTATGAAGAGACTCATTAATAAGGGTTTCTTTTGATTTATGAGACAGTTATTCAAAATCTCCCCCCCACCCCCCAAAAAAATGTCGTGGAATAGAAAATTGCACGTCAAAGTCTGCACTATAGAGAGCCTAACAGCACAGAAAGAGGAGCAAAGTATAAGGTGACAACCAGATCAAACAAACAATACCCCAAAATCTTTCCAAAGGAAAATGAATTGGGGTAAGTTTGAAATAAGGTAAAGCTTCCAAAATGATGAAAACATTGAACATGACATGACTGCACTGCATTCTTTCAGTTCTGGAGGCCTAGTCCCGATTGAGATCCTACCTCTTCTATAGATTATATGTGGTCCTACCCACATTTTCTGTAGATTCTATTTGGTCCTACCCACACTTTCTGTAGATTCCATATGGTCCTACCCACACTTTCTGTAGATTCCATATGGTCCTACCCACACTTTCTGTAGATTCCAATTGATCCTACCCACACTTTTTATAGATTCCATATGGTCCTACCCACACTTTCTGTAGATTCCATATGGTCCTACCCACACTTTCTGTAGATTCCATATGGTCCTACCCACACTTTCTGTAGATTCCATATGGTCCTACCCACACTTTCTGTAGATTCCAATTGATCCTACCCACACTTTCTGTAGATTCCATATGGTCCTACCCACACTTTCTGTAGATTCCATATGGTCCTACCCACACTTTCTGTAGATTTCCTATGGTGTTATTCACACTTTCTGTAGATTATATTTGGTCCTACCCACACTTTCTGTAGATTCCATATGGTGCTATTGACACATTCTGTAGATTCTATTTGGTCCTACTCACACTTTCTGTAGATTCCATATGGTCCCACTCACACTTTCAAAAACCTACCAACCTATTCAAAAAGCTTCCTACATTCTACAGGAACCTAGTTTCAAGATGCCTACCAACATTCTGTAGGGTCCCTACCTACCTACAGTCTGAATAGGCCTACCAGAAATCTGTATAGGTCAACCAGAAGTCTGAATTGGCCTACCTACAGCCTAAATAGGCCTACCTACTGCCTGAAGAGGTCTACAAGAAGTCTGAATTGGCCTACCTACAGCCTAAATAGGCCTACCTACTGCCTGAAGAGGTCTACCAGTAGTCTAAATTGGCTTACCTACAGCCTAAAGTGACCTACCTAAAGTCAGAAGAGACCTACCTACAGCCTGCAGAGGTCTACCAACAACCTGAAGAGGTCTATTAGAAGTGTAGAAGTCTGAATAGGCCTACCTACAGCTTAGAGAGCTACTTTAAGTCTGAAGAGACCTACCCACATCCTGAAGAGACCTACCAGAAGTCTAAATAGGCCTACCGACAACCTGAAGAGGTCTCCCAGAAGTCTAAGTAAGCCTACCGACAACCTGAAGAGGTCTCCCAGAAGTCTAAATAGGCCTACCGACAACCTGAAGAGGTCTCCCAGAAGTCTAAATAGGCCTACCTACTGCCTGAAAAGGTCTCCCAGAAGTCTGAATAGGCCTACCTTCAGCCTGAAGAGGTCTACCAGAAGTCTGAATAGGCCTACCTTCAGCCTACAGAGAGCTACTAAGAGCCAGAAGAGACCTATATATAGGAGGCCTGTCGACAGCCTTGAGGCCCGTCTACAGTCTGGCTATGTACCATTAGTCTTCCTACGCACTCACTACCTTCGGGCATGCACAAAAATTCCAACATGGCAATCTGAAGATATTGCCCCAGAAAACGCTGGGAATACTTTTCATATGAAATGTATCTGCCTCACAGCAATTCCACCAAGCTGCATCAGAAACTGCAATTTGAAAGAGATTAGACTAGCCTCCTGGAAAAGACAGACACACATACACACATGCACACAGAAACGCACATACACACACACACAAACACACACACACACACACACACAGAAACACACACACACACACACACACACACACACACACACACACACAGACAGACAGACAGACAGACAGACAGATGAGGTTAGTAAGGGACAGCTGATACACACCTGGATGCTGTCGTCATCTGCCACTGCTCGGGGAGAACCAGGAGGCGTCAAATCAAGATCAGAGACATCTGACGCAGCACCGCGCTTTCGCTTTTTCTTTCGCAGTAGAGTGGCTGGAGGTCTGCAAGAGCCATCAGGACACACGTCAGCGAACACACATGGACTACTGCTGCGTACTTGCTAACCTCTCACGGCACTACCCACCGCGCACATCGCCAGCCAATCAGCGCACATCCACTTGTCATCAAGCCAATCAGCGCACATCCAGTTGCCATCAAGCCAATCAGCGCACATCCAATTGTCATCAAGCCAATCAGCGCACATCCACTTGTCATCACTGCATGTGGTTTCCACTTGGCAGCAGATTTCTAGGCCAAGAGGACTGGTGTTGAGAGATATACAGAGTCCATGCTCCAGGGAGAAAAACACTGCTTTAGTCAAAACATGTTCGTTCGTGGGGTGTGTGAAGGTTGGATCTTAGGTGATCATCATAGAAAACAGTTTACAACAGCAGTTTTACAGTTTTCAATACTGCAGTAGAACTGTTTGTCTCGGATTCGGCTGAAGGTGGAGCAATGCAAGAGGTTACTTCTAAACAGATTGTTACACCTGACTATAAAGTGTTTCCTCATTGACAATGCATTGATAACAAGACTCCTTCAGTCCCTCTTGCCTCTCCCCATCCTCCATGCTCTTGCCTCTCCTTCAGGCTGACCCCATCCTCCATGTTCTTGCCTCTCCTTCAGGCTGACCCCATCCTCCATGTTCTTGCCTCTCCTTCAGGCTGACCCCATCCTCCATGCTCTTGCCTCTCCTTCAGGCTGACCCCATCCTCCATGCTCTTGCCTCTCCTTCAGGCTGACCCCATCCTCCATGTTCTTGCCTCTCCTTCAGGCTGACCCCATCCTCCATGCTCTTGCCTCTCCTTCAGGCTGACCCCATCCTCCATGTTCTTGCCTCTCCTTCAGGCTGACCCCATCCTCCATGTTCTTGCCTCTCCTTCAGGCTGACCCCATCCTCCATGCTCTTGCCTCTCCTTCAGGCTGACCCCATCCTCCATGTTCTTGCCTCTCCTTCAGGCTGACCCCATCCTCCATGTTCTTGCCTCTCCTTCAGGCTGACCCCATCCTCCATGTTCTTGCCTCTCCTTCAGGCTGACCCCATCCTCCATGTTCTTGCCTCTCCTTCAGGCTGACCCCATCCTCCATGATCTTGCCCACCGCACAGGTTGCGGATGAAAACCCCAAGTTAAAATAGTTTTTTAAGACATGCACCTACCTACCATCTACATGCTCAACAATGTTCTAGCAACATTGAAAAAAAGAAAGAAAAGATACACAATGCAAAGCAGCGAATTTTCTTTCATTCCATACAAAACAAATTTAAAGGTGATGAATAAAAGAAAGTGTTCACATCCCCCCCCCCCAAAAAAAAAAAAAAAAAAAAAAAAAAAAAAATCCCATGAAATAGTCGCAGAATCTTGGAAACATGACACTTCAGAAGTGAACTGGGGGGAGGGGAGATGCAGTATCTCAAAATAATAATAATATTAGTAGTAATAATAATAATAATAATAATAACAAGAAGGGCAAAGCCCATACGACTCACATGGTTGACCTTGACCTTTATGTGACCTTCAAGGTCAAGGTCAAACAACTAAACATATCAATGACATCATACACGAAGAAATGCTTTACACATTTTTCCTACCAAAATACATGTGACCTTGACCCAAGGTCAAGGTCATCCAAGGTCATGCAACACAAAGCTGTTAATTCAAGACATAGGAAGCACAATGGTGCTTATTGGCACTTTCTACCATGAGATATGGTCACTTTTAGTGGTTCACTACCCCATTTTGGTCACATTTCATAAGGGTCAAAGTGACCTTGACCTTGATGATATGTGACCAAATGTGTCTCATGATGAAAGTATAACATGTGCCCCACATAATTATTAAGTTTGAAACAGTTATCTTCCATAGTTCAGGGTCAAGGTCACTTCAAAATATGTATACAATCCAACTTTGAAGAGCTCCTGTGACCTTGACCTTGAAGCAAGGTCAACCAAACTGGTATCAAAAGATAGGGCTTGCTTTGACCTATATACCACTTGTAGCTAAGGTCGCCATTCTCAATAACGTGGGAGAAAATTGGGAAAATGTGAAAAATGACTGTTTTTGAGACCACATTTATGGCTCCTGTGACCTTGACCTTGAAGCAAGGTCAAGTCACTATGTATATTTTTTGAGGCCTTGTCATCATACACCATCATGCCACATTTGGTGTTGATAGACTTAATAGTCTCCGAGAAAAATCCAACGTTTAAGTTTTTTACGGACGCCCGCCCGGACGGACGGACGGACGACACGGCTCAGTACATAGACTCACTTTTGCTTCGCATGTGAGTCAATAATAATAATAATAATAAAGTTTATTTATACGGCACATTTTCATATACATGCTCAAAGCGCTTTACAGGCGCGAAAGACATGAAACATAAATAATGCCAAATACAAGCAAAGCAAACTCAAGCACAGTACACATACAATGCAAAAGCACGCAGGTAGGCCAAGCCCAAAGCAACACAACACAGCAACAACTTGACGAAACAAGGAAACCAATAAGACATTGCACACGTACATGGCATCAACACCCAAGCCAAACAATAACAGGACCAACCACGGGCCCCCATATAAAGCATGGCAAAGGTGAAAGCCCATCGCATATGGCAGAAATATGCAGAAAGAGAACACTCCGTACAAGTCGATGTGACTGAAACAATGAAGTCACACACACAAAGCACGATACACACGAGCAACGAGCAACGAACATGGCAGTAGCACACAGGCAAACAATACCCGATACAGGGCGGACAATGTAACGACATACGAAGGGAGCATGGAAGACATGAATTATATCAACAACATATATACGACCGCACACAGTCAGCATACTCAGCAGAAACAGAAACAATATCGAACAGGATTAACCATATAGCTATACACAAAAAACAGGGTACATAAACATGATCCGCAGAATGCACGACATCAGCACGCAAACAAACAATAATCAATGCAAGTCCATACAGAGTTGCAAGACGGTACATAAAGCATGCATGTGGACACCCAAAACTAGCACATGAGTTGCAGTGAGCGTACAGGCATAGAATAGTCACCGAAGCCCAGCTTGGGGGAGGGGGGAATTATGTATATGAAACTGAGAAGAGGTGCGTTTTCAGGCCTGTGCGGAAAGTCAGGCGAGGCAGAATGACGAAGGCTGACAGGGAGAGAGTTCCAGACGAGGGGAGCAGAAAAAGAAAAAGAGTGTTCGCCAAAAGATTTGGTGTTGACAGGGCTGCCTACCCTCCTTTTTCGATTTCAGTATTACCAAGTTCCAATTTCCGTATTTCAGTTCCGATTTCAGTATTAAACCGTGCGACAGTGCAAGAAAACAAAGCAACTTTAATCATTAACCAGGGACCAAAAGATAAAACAAAACACCTGATTTTATGTACACTATATATACAATAGTTCTGCAGCTTGTTTACTGTGACAAAGACTGGTAGTAGGCACTTTTCAGGCCTTTCAGGTCTTTGACACTGTAGTTTCTGTCAAGGGCTTGTCCACGCCTGGACTTGGCTACCACCAAGGCCTCCAAGGTGTCGGATCCCATGCTGCCTCTGAAGTTTGTTTTGTTCTTTCTCACGACTGAGAAAATGCGCTCACAGTGAGCTGATGAGTGAGGGATTGTCATTATGGCAAGCATAACCATGGGGAGGTGTGGGAAGAGGAGGTCTTCCCCTACACCTACACTCAGTTTGTCCAATGCCGCCATTGGGAGGTTCAGTTCTACTGTCAAGTCTACCATCATCGCCTCAGCTCGAATTACGTCGATGTCGATTTGGGACACTTTCGAAGGAGGCGGTGTAAAATATTCACTGATAGGTTTTTGCGCTGCTGCGACCTTCTTCTCCTCATTTTTCTTCACATGCTTTGGGCCTTCAACATGCCTTTCGATATCGTTGGCGCCACCACTGGAGATGCTGAACTGGTTATCACAAGTCGTACATTTGACAGTGGAGTCAGTGGTGCCGCGGACTATAAATGGATACTTCTCCGTGTACGCTGGAATGTAGACCTGCGACCTCCGCTGTTTCTTCGATAATTCAGAAACACAATCGCTTGGCTTTCGTTTTGACGCCATTGTTGCACATGAACACTGCACATACCGGCACTCTCCGGAAAAACACTTCGTGCGTTGCGCTTGCGCACTGTACGAAAATGACGTCACTCGGCAATTTTCGGAAATATTTTCGCGCGCTGCGCCTGCGCATTACAGAACAAACCCATTCGGCAATCATCGGTAGACTGCTTCGGAAAACGATTCGCGCACAGCCACAGGCCAACGATTTTGGAAATTATTTTATTATAGTTTTTATTTTGATATTTCCGGAACGCAAAAATAAACTCCCGTATTTTCAGGAACGCTCGCCGATTTTTTTTAATTTCCGGACAAAATACGGAATTTCCGTACGGGTAGGCAGGCCTGTGTTGACTCTTGGAGTGCAGAGAATAGAGGTGTCTGCTGAGGAGCGGAGTGTCCTGGTTGGTGTGTATGTCTGAATCATGTCTGTGAGGTATGTGGGTCCTGCAGACATGAGATCCTGAAATTGTGAAATTAACAGAAAAAATTAGCGGGGATCAGGGGGCAGAGCCCCCTGAAGCTGAAGAGTTTTCACAATTTTGACTTTACAAAAGTCACTCTCCTGACAGCTGTGGCAAGTCCAGAACAACATTTTTGATTAGCAAACACCAGATTATAATTGTTGAAATTCATGGTTTGTATTTGAGGCTCTTAAGTTTCCTTACCATAAAATGTACCTTTACTAAAAAAATAAAAAAATAAATACATAAATAAATAGACAGGTAGTATGTATATTTTATTTATCACACTGTTATGTTTTGTATTGTGATAAGCTCATATCGTTGTGTAGATCGTTGTGCAGCCACCTTCACAACGTGACTTTTGGATGTCAGGTGTTGTACAAAGCTTTTATTACCGTTGTTGGCGTAGTTTATCACTTCATCATTGCACAAACTGCAAACTGCTTTGCCAGCTGAGTTCACTTTGGCGATCGTGTCGCCAACTTTCACCTCAATATCACGAGAAAGGGTAACTTTTTCTTCCATCCATTTGAAACTCCAACAGATTTTTACATTTCCTCCTTTGTCTATTTCTCTTGCTGTCGCTATCTCACTCGGTTTCAGCTTCCGAAGCATTTTAATCGGTTGAAGCAGCCTCGAGTTGCGCAGTGGCGGCGCTTTAAAGCGATGGACGGGAGCAGTGATTGCGCCGCTCAAACGCTTCGCTAAATTTCCCGCTCATCGCAGCTTGCAAGCGGTGATGAGAGGGAAATTTAGCGAGTCTCGTCAGCGCTTGTCAGCGCTTGCAAGCTGTGATGAGCGGGAAATTTAGCGAAGCGTTTGAGCAGCTCAATCGCTGCTCCTGTCCATCGCTTTAAAGCGCCGCCACTGCGCAACTCGAGGCTGCTCATCACCTTGATAAGCAGGAAATTTAGCGAAGCGTTTCTCGGCGCAAGCGCTGCTCCTGTCCATCACTTTAAAGCGCCGCCACTGCGCAACTCGGGGCAGGCGTCGAGAAAGATCAAGATGGCGATCGCGTCGAGCAGACAAACTATATTCCCATACACGGTCATCCTCAAAGTGTCTCTCATTTTCAAACCACTTGTGACCTACATTTCCGGTAAATGCCCAGAATAGCGCGCTATCTTTCACCGTTTTCACCTGTGCGCGCTATTCATTGTCATCAATCTTTTCTCATTTAAAAACCGTTTGAGAACTACATCAGCGTCTGCAGGCAAGCAGCAAACGGTGCAATCTAAAAATAGATAAGCGAGTGACCTTTATCAACTTCCGGGCACACGTGACGTCACGCCGAAGTGAACGTCGGTTTACAGACGCTACGCTTAGCGTCCGCAGGCAAGCAGCGAACGGCGCAATCTAAAAATAGATAAGAGAATGACCTCTACCAACTTCCGGTGACACGTGACGTCACGCCGAAGTGAACGTCGGCTTACAGACGCTACGCTTAGAGCCTTATATACAAAACCTCACCCCCACCCCCCACCCCCAAATTTTCTCAACGGATCTGCGCGAATCACAAGAATGGCCCCTGGAGCTTCAGAATTAAAGGATTTCCGTTAAATAACGGAAAAATCTCTTGCCTGTCCTGTATGCGTGAATGCACTTAAGGATAGGCATGCAATTTTATATTTGATGCGTGACTCAACCGGAAGCCAGTGCAGTGCTTGAAGGTGATGGGAAATGTGATCAGACTTGCAGACTCTGAGGATCAGGCGTGCAGCGTTGTTCTGCAGTTTCTGTAACCTATTCAGGAGATACTGGGGACAGCCGTACAGCAAGGCATTACAATAGTCCAGTCGGGATAGAATGAACGCAGAAACAAGAGTTTGGGTCGCTTCTTGAGAAAGATAATGCCGTATAGAACTAATGCGACGGAGTTCGTCGTTGACAGCATGAATGATGCTCAGTACCTGCGCATGCATAGTCAGGTGGGAGTCCAGCGTAACGCCAAGGTTTTTGACTGAATCAGAGAAGGGGACAGTAGCATTGCCAATGGTGATGGACCCTGGGGACTGCATGGCGGAACCGCGTAAAACTTCTGAGACTGCACAGCAAAAACGCTGTCCCCGATCCCAAGCAAGAACGCGAAGGGTCACCAAGGGTGATCCCAAACAAGCCATGCAAACAGACATGAGCAATACTCACAGCTTCTTCTTCTTGGATGGTGGTTTCAACCTCGGCTTCTTGGGCGTTTTCACTTTCTCTGCCTTCTCCGGTTTCTCAGGCTTTGGTGCCACCTCCTCCTCCTCCTTTTTCTCCTCCACCTTGTCTTCCTTCTTCTTCCTCACTCGAATCCGCTTGGGGCGGGGCTTGTTCTCCTTGGGTTCCTTGGGGGTCTTGGGGGCCTTCTCCCCCTTGGGTTTCCGCACGCGCTTGCGTTTTGGCTTCTTGTCTCCCTCCTCCTCGGGCTCCGTCGTCTTCACCTCCGTGTCAAATGAGGTCAGCAGGGAGGGGGAGACAACTCGGGGGATGTCGCTGTTACCAGCTGCCTGAGCTTTCAGCACCGCCTCCTGCAGAAACAAAATCAGATGTGGAGTGAGATGATGAGAAACAGTAGGGTCTGGCATTGACACAAAGCTAGATGTAGAGTGAGATGATGAGAAAAGTTTTGCCTGTCATTGATACAAAGCCAGATGTAGAGTGAGATGATGAGAAACAGTAGGGTTTGTCGTTGACACAAAGCCAGATGTAGAGTGAGATGATGAGAAAAGTTTTGCCTGTCATTGATACAAAGCCAGATGTAGAGTGAGATGATGAGAAACAGTAGGGTCTGTTGTTGACACAAAGCCAGATGTAGAGTGAGATGATGAGAAAAGTTTTGCCTGTCATTGATACAAAGCCAGATGTAGAGTGAGATGATGAGAAACAGTAGGGTCTGTCGTTGACACAAAGCCAGATGTAGAGTGAGATGATGAGAAAAGTTTTGCCTGTCATTGATACAAAGCGAGATGTAGAGTGAGATGATGAGAAACAGTAGGGTCTGTCATTGACACAAAGCCAGATGTAGAGTGAGATGATAAGAAACAGTAGGGTGTCAATGATACAAAACCAGATGTAGAGTGAAATGATGAGAAACAGTAGGGCCCGTCACTGACGCAAAGCCAGATGTGAAGAGAGATGATACGAAACAGTAGGGCCTGTCACTGACACAGAGCCAGATGTAGAGTGAGGTGATGTGAAACAGTAGGGTCTGTTACTGACGCAAAGCCAGATGTGAAGAGAGATGATATGAAACAGATGGCCTTTTTTTTACTCTTTCATTAAATGGCACAAAGTATGCAGTAAATGAGCACAAATGCATCCATTTAATTTCACAATTACAAATCTTGCTGCACATGTGGAAACCATTACTCATTAGGAAGATTTTGTGTATGACAGTTTGCTTATCACTGACCATCTTACTACTATCTTGGACAACTTCAGTGTATGCGCATGTCAATGAAGGCAAGGTTATATATAATCTCACCCTGTGCCAATGCACACATGAACTTATCTATACAATTGTATTTATTCTTATCTTTGATAAAGATAATGGAAATCTCCTAATATCTTATATGCACTTATTTAAAGACTCAAGAACATTCGAAGAGACTATCACAAGCAAACTAACACAACCAAAAAAAAGCTTATTTGAGAAAGCACAGTTACAGGTCCATTTCTTCCCCATAACTATGCAAAGCTCCCACTTCCTAACTACCACTGCGGCATCCTCTAGTTCAACCCCGCTCTTCCTGGTCCTCATAGCATTGCTTTCTCCACCCCCCCCCCCCCCCCAGCCCCCCCCCAAAAAAGTCAGGGTCACCAGAAAACAAGGGCAAAGCCCATACGACTCACATGCTTGACCTTGACCTTCAGGTGACCTTCAAGGTCAAGGTCAAACAACTAAACCTACCAATGAAATCATACACTAAGAAATGCTTTACACATTTTTCCTACCAAAATACATGTGACCCAAGGTCAAGGTCATCCAAGGTCATGCAACACAAAGCTGTTCATTCAAGACATAGGAAGCACAATGGTGCTTATTGACACTTTCTACCATGAGATATGGTCACTTTTAGTGGCTCACTACCCCATTTTGGTCACATTTCATAAGGGTCAAAGTGACCTTGACCTTGATATGTGACCAAATGTGTCTCATGATGAAAGTATAACATGTGCCCCACATAATTATTAAGTTTGAAACAGATTGGAGTAAAGTGAACTGGGACTACGAGGACTTGTAGTGCTGTGAACTGTGACAGAAAGGACTATGAATGGTGTGAACTATGTCTGTAACAACAAGGAGTAACATGTGAGAGTGTGTGTGTGTGTGTGTGGGGGGGGGGGGGGGGGGTGCATGCGTTATGCGATGATGATCGTGTATGTGTTATGTGTGCTGTGCGAGTGTGGTTGTTGATGTGCATGCAGGATGATGAACATGATGGGGGGGGGGGGGGGGGGGGAGGGTGTTCTTGTACATGTGTTATGGATGAAGATCGGGTATGTGTTATTGCGTGACGATGATTGTTTGATGTGCATGCTTGTGTCTTTGTTCCTTCTGTGATTACTTGTTTTGGTGTAAAATGTTTCTCTATTAAATTGAATTGCCTCTGATGGACTCCATAACTTGAATGATATGATTGAGTTAATTAATGTTGAACTGTTTTTGTTTTTGTATGTATGTATTATGTTTTTGCCACCGACAAAACGAATTTCCTTGTGATCAATGAGGACAATAAAGTATCTTGTTGTTGTTGTTGTTGTTGTTGTTGTTATCTTCCATAGTTCAGGGTCAAGGTCACTTCAAAATATGTATACAATTCAACTTTGAAGAGCTCCTGTGACCTTGACCTTGAAGCAAGGTCAACCAAACTGGTATCAAAAGATAGGGATTACTTTGCCCTATATACCATATATAGGTCAGGTATCCAATCTCAAAAACTTCAGAGAAAATTGAGAAAATGACTTTTTTAGACAACATTTATGGCCCCTGCGACCTTGACCTTGAAGCAAGGACAAGTCACTATGCATGTTTTTTGAGGCCTTGTCATCATACACCATCATGCCACATTTGGTATTAGTCTCCGAGAAAAATCCAACGTTAAAGTTTTCGGACGCCCGGACGCACGAAACGGGTGAGTACATAGTCATAGTACATAGTTCGCATGCGAGTCAAAAAAGGGTCAGTTGGGTTACCACGACCACAACTTTTGTTGTTGGTGGTGACTTCATTTAACTCAACGTCCTGTACTGCTCCAAACCGCTCCTGAGACTAAATACTAAATCACTTGTACTCTCTCGCGTTTCATGCATTCAAGCCCAGGAGAAATAACTCTGGCAAGAAGCTCTCTTGCACTGAAGGAAATTATTGTACAACTTCCGTTTGGTTAGTGCATCTCTGTGAATTTTTTTTTACTCTCTGGCAACGTAACGCCCCATATGAGGCGTTGCCTTCAAAATATTCCTGTATACTCACCAATGGTCTAAGGGAGGCAACTCCAGTTTAGAATAATATAGGAACCATATTTCCACAGTGAGTTACCTTTCTTTATGATTTCTTTTGAGGGGAGTTTGAATCAGTGAATTTTTTATGTAACACCCTATGTTTTGCAAAAATGGCCGACAACTACTTTTCCGTGAAAATCTATCAATTTATATAGTGATTTTTCTTTTCTAGGTGCTTTTTTTATATTGCAAATGCTATCAGAATATAGGTAAATATATTGGCATTGTTTTTGCATTTCAGATTTATTTTTTTTGAAGGCACCATTCCAGCATTTTTCAATTCTTGCAACTTGACTGACGATTTTTGAACTTTTTTTTTTTTTTTTTTTTTGCTGATTACATGCATTATTTCAGTAGATATAACTCAAATCATGCACATTGAAACATTTTGATCATGATTTGTTTGAATTAAGTGAATAAATATCTTTTATTTGATATATAGCTTTTGTCATTATTTCATGGCTTTCTATTTTTGTTAGATTTTTGAAAATGCTTAAAAAACCTACGTTGCTAGTGAGTTAAACGGATTTCGATAAGTTTCTACTGAGTTATTTGGCTATTTGGCTTCTTTTTTTGTGGGCGTTCTCCATTGCGAAAATGGCAGACAGAAATTCTGACTGGTTCAGGTAGTGATTCTTTTTTTAAAATCAAAATGGTTCGATCTAGAAATGTCAGACTCGGACTCGGAGACTCTGATTCCCGTATCCACATCACTCATATAAGTGATTTATCTGACTTCCATGAGCAAATTATTTAGACTTCATCATGGGATGATGATTTCAGCATTGCCAAATGGTCAGACACTGTCGAGGAGTTGGCTAACGATCCTTTCGTAGTTCTAAGCAGTTGGTCCACAAGCACCACTCGGACGTGATGCAGAACTAGTAGCGCATTTTCTGCAATGACTTCCTGAGGAAATATTTATCATTATGGATGAGGAGACTGCATGCAAGGCAGAATGGTGACGGAACATTCAAAGCCTCCATGGAGGGCTGGCAAGCCTTTCTGGGCATTCTGTTTCTGATGGGCTTCATTCAGCTGCCAAATTATCAATGCTAGTTGTCGCAAGCAGGTTGCGGGTTTTGGGGGGTTAATTTTCGTGCTCGTTAACTTGTGTCTGCATGCTGGGCGTGTAGTGTGTTTGTAGTGCGTTAGCGCGCTCCTCGTCTGTGCTTTTCACTGTTTTCACGTGGGGATGGGCGTGATGAGCGAACTCTGTGCACCCTCGCACGGGAATTGCAAGGCCGGAAGGGGTGGACGCGCTGCTCGTTGGGTTTTAGAAAGGCGGATGCTAACTTGTGAGCGTATAGGCAACATCGCTGTTGTGGTGTGTGCTGGATTGTGGCGCGACCGCTGTCGGCCCAGTGCGTGGCGTGGTTTTTGCCAGCCCGGAATAGTTTAGTGACTTTATTGTCGTTGTCGGCGTAGGCCGAACAGAATCATCACCAGGGGAAGGGCCGAGTTTCTTCCATGTGAGTATTTGTTTGTGTGTAATTGTCTTTGTGAAAGTTTTCACTAGGTTGTTAGTTTGTTGTTCTAGGGGTAGGTGGGAAGTTGAAATAGGCAGTGGGATTTTAGAACGGGGTTTTTCCTTAATTCATTTGCCGTGTTTCCATTCTCGCCTCATTTGCATCATGTCATGGTTCGTGGTAGCTTTGCTGTTGTTTTGATTTGATTGATTTTTTAATAAGAGTTAAATGTTCGAAATGGCCCTAGTTTAAGGCTAAGACTGTGTTTTAAATGAGTGCCGTCATATTTAGTTACGGTGGAATGACTATTTCCAGTTTTGTGGGGGGTAAGGGTTTTGAGTTGGGAATTGTGTGTCATGCGTTATGCCATGTATGCTAATTCTGGCCGTTTAGGCCTGTGCGTGTGTGTGTGAATCGTAGGTGTCACGACCGTCATCGGTCAAGGTCCTCGTGGCTCCTCATCGCTGCCGTTGCTGTCGTCATCACCCGGCGCTCATCATCCGCGCACCCCTGATGGTGTTTGATGCCATCACCTTGAGCTCACCTGGTCCAGGGGAAGGTCGATGTTCAGCGTCCCCTGGGTTCTCCATCGTCGTGCTGCGGCCTTTCGCAGAAGGCCGCCATGTGACAGTGGTGGACAGTTGTAGCTAAGCTGACGTGAAAGTGACAGTTGTGGACAAGCGTAGCTGTTGTGATTGGTTGTTGTGACAATTGTGGACAATCGTAGCTGTTGTGATTGCGTGTGTTGACAGTTGTGGACAATCGTAGCCGTTGTGTTTGCGTGTTTTTGACAGCTGTGGCCAACCATAGTTTGTTGTGTTTGCGTTCTTGACAATTGTGGACAATTGTAGCTGTTATGCTTGCGTGTTGAGCCAGCTGTGGACAACCATAGGTTGTTGTGTTTGCGTTTTTGACGGTTGTGGACAACCAGGTTTTTTTGTTGTACTTGCGTGGGTAGTGTGGTGTTGTGGCTGAGGCTACACCGTGGGTAGTGTGGTGTTGTGGCTGAGGCTACACCGTGGGTAGTGTGGTGTTGTGGCTGAGGCTACACCGTGGGTAGTGTGGTGTTGTGGCTGAGGCTACACCGTGGGTAGTGTGGTGTTGTGGCTGAGGCTACACCGTGGGTAGTGTGGTGTTGTGGCTGAGGCTACACCGTGGGTAGTGTGGTGTTGTGGCTGAGGCTACACCGTGGGTAGTGTGGTGTTGTGGCTGAGGCTACACCGTGGGTAGTGTGGTGTTGTGGCTGAGGCTACACCGTGGGTAGTGTGGTGTTGTGGCTGAGGCTACACCGTGGGTAGTGTGGTGTTGTGGCTGAGGCTACACCATGAGAGCCACGGGCAACCATTACGGTGTTGTTGAGTTGGGAGGGGAATGCAGTTTCACCCGTGTGTTTGGGTTTGAGGTGTGTGTTGTAGATTTGTTTCATTTCTCATCGCTTGTGCGCATAAATTGTAGGTCATCAATCATCTATCGTCATTACCATCATTCACTTTAGCATCAGTCATCTATAGTCATTACCATCATTCACTTTCAACCCCATCTATTTCATTCTTCGGGGGGGTCTGATGAGTGAATAAATCTTTGTTTATCCAACAATAGTTTCTTGTGAGTTCCTGACTCCCTCTGCATGAGAGGTTAAGGTCCCACCTAGCAGGTGTGGGCGCGACACTAGTGAATAAAACGATGTAAACTGAGACAGCCAGTGATTGCCGACGTGATGTCGAGGAATTGTTTGATATCATCACTAAGTACACAGTTAATTTATATATATTTAAATTAACTTTTTGTCTATTTTCATTGACTTACCTGTAATTATGCTAATTACATGCAAATTAAGCAAAGAAAATTATCAAAAACACTTTGTACTTGATCTTAGAATGACCATCATTCATTTTTGACAACACACAAAACATTTCTTGCAGGTCCATACAATATTATAGAAGTAGGAATTTTTTTAACAAACCAACCGTGTTGTGTCATTTTCTCTAAAACCTTACAGCACTGGGGCTTGTGGTTGAGAAATTCCTTATATATAAGACGTTAAGATTTAACAAAGGCACACAGGTGTTTCTTCTGGCATCCAGCATACCACCCACCTGGGCAATGCGGATGGCCTTCTCCTGGTGACGACTGACCTCGTCGGGTGCAGACTGCTGGGACATGGCTTGATCCGAGTTCTGGGTGACCGGAGATGCCACGTCCTCAAACAAACTGTCCAGCTTGTAGCTGTCCTGGGAGTTGTCGTCAAACAGCACGTCAGGATCAGCAGGAAGCGAGTCCGAAGTGGCTGTGATCTGTGGCAATTCTGGATCTACTGAGCTGCCGGATGGTGTCGACTGCAAGAAAAGAAACACAGTCATTAGCAAGCTTTCAGTCTCTTGGGAAGGCGGCATGACAACTGGTTCTCTATTGACAACAAGTATCGACAACAAACAGCCACCAAAACTGACAACAGCAACACCACCACTGTTCTCCTATGCAAGCTTCAACTGCAAAACCAAGGTGATGTATTATCCATCTCAGAAAGACTACAGACATGAAGAGCAACAACTTCAAGAAATGGTTTACCATATAAAGATAACTAAGCCCCAGTCCACTATACAAATTTCCCCTGCATTTTCTTTCCCACTGGAAACAAAAAAACAGCACAACATTCAGTTTAGCACAAGGTTGACCAACACAGTAGGCATGTAGTGAACTGCCCATCTGCTAGCAATAGCTCATTTCAGGTATGAGGTTTTGAACCCAGGTGTTTCGCTGTACCTGCAGTGACACCCAGGCAATTAAAACCCACACACACATTTAGGAAATTACATGCTACTTTGCTATAGACAAAAAGGGAATAAAGAACTCACCCTGGTCAGTCAGTGAATGAATGGAAAACCTACCACATCTTTGAGCTAGAACAACTTGCCCACTTTTAGGTTTCAGAGCTGCCCACTAAATGCACAGATTTATGTATGTTAAGATGACTTCACTGTTTGGTGTTTGAATAGAAAATGCTCAAATGGACCAACGCATTTATATCAAATTAATCAATGTCTAAAATTCAGCTTATTGATGATCATGAATCAGTTGTTTACGATAAAGGTCAGATTAAAATATTTGCTGTTCTACTTTAATAACAAGATAAAACCTTGTTTTCTCCATGTGCCCATCATCCAGAAGCAAAGAGCACACTGAGAGCATGCCCACTGTAATATGTAATCTCTGCGTAAGCTGTAGATGACATAAGTATCCACACTGAATTCAACCATCACTCATGACACTCCTCGGCATAGACCTGATTTTAATTCTTCAGCTAACCCAAATCCCTGCATACTCTCAACCAACAAGCAGTTGTGCTTCACAATCATGTCTTCCATGACACAAGTACACAGATGATATTCACAATAAGTGTGCCTGGGTAAGTAAGTATGTGTGCATGTGTGTGTGTTGTATGAATGTGTGTGCATGTGTGTGTTTGTGTGTAGGTGTTGTAGAGGTGTGTGTGTGTAATGCATGTGTGTGTTGTGTGTGTGTTGTATGGATGTGTGTGCATGTGTGTGTTTGTGTGTAGGTGTTGTAGAGGTGTGTGTGTGTGTAATGCATGTGTGTGTCGTGTGTGTGTTGTTGTATGGTGTGTATGTGTTGTATGATGTGTGTGTTGTATGGTATGTGTGTGTTGTATGGTATGTGTGTGCTGTATGGTATGTGTGTGTTGTATGGTGTGTGCGTGTGTGTGTGTGTGTGTGTGTGTGTGTGTGTGTGTGTGTGTGTCTGTGTGTGTGTGTATGTGTGTGTGTCTGTGTCTGTGTGTGTGTATGTGTGTATGTGATGCGCATGTGTTCTGTGCACATGTGTGTGTGCATGTGTGCATGTGCATGCACGTGTTTGCATGCATGCACAAACCTTCATTATCATGCATCACATGAACACTATTTAATATTTTGTATGTTATGAAGACAAAGAGGGTACAAGAGTCAACCAAAACCAAATGGACCAAATGAAACCCAACAAAGAAAACCAAAACATCGGCAAAAATTGTTGACAAAAAAATTATTCAACCTTGTGTTACGTAACTTACATTGAATCAACACAATACATTAATACAACCTTGAATAATTTACTCTTTTTAATGCCTGTACCATGCTTGCTGCCACATGTCTGACCGTCCCAGTCCACACTGCAACGACTGGTCAACTCAAGCCTAGCTCACTAGCTGTGCTGTGATCGATACGTTACACGAGAACAAGTGGCAGTAAACTACGCCAGTCGCACGTATCGATTGAATTTATTATAATCGTACGAACGTGACGCATTCCGGACAATGAATTCGCAATGAATAGACGAGCAATAAAAAATGGAGAGAAAAGAATAACGAACAGCGAAATACTTATTTTAATTGTGTATGGGCTCCGATTACGACCAAACGGTTTCAGTGGCGAGTTTGGTTACTGACACTCACACTGGTGATAGACAATCGATGCATCTCGAATCGAACGCCTTTTTCGTACATTGGAGGCCAAAAAAAAGGAGAAATCTTTAATATCTGAGACCTATCTTTGCAGAAAGAGACAGACATGAGATTGAGACGGAGAATCTATTTGGGCAGACACAGAGGCCTACTCCGAGCACGGCACTCCACCCGCGAAGAACAAAACACGTGCGAAAGAGAGAGAGAGAGAGAGAGAGAGAGAGAGAGAGAGAGAGAGAGAGAGAGAGAGAGAGAGAGAGAGAGAGAAGGAAGGAAGGACAGCAAAACGGGCCTTCGCTGCAATGGAGGATTGTGAAAACCTCATGGCTGGCCGAACACAATCTATTTGAACAAAGAACCCAAGCGAAGAAAACGAATATTCGTTCTATTTGTGAACACACGCGTGGTCCAACGGGACCATAACACGGTAAGAACGATAGAGTGATCAAAATTCCTTACCTTGACAATGTAGATTATCTGGCGACCAGAAGGTAACATGTTTAAGTCCGAACGAATTTCAACATTTGATCGGTGACTGACTCACACCACATGGTTTAATACGAAAAGCTTTGCATGACCTACAAACGGAGCCAGCTATCAGGTGCTAACTTTTGATTGGCGGATTTCTGTTGTTATGTCGGCTATAACTAAGACACCGGACCAAAAACCTTTCTTCGACTTTTTGTAGAGAACACAATACGGGAGCACAAGAACACATCCAGCAAGCCAAATTTGACCTTCCCTTCATTTGCCTCTCAAGTATTAGAAATGGCGGATGGCAAAATGAATCTCTCTCGCTCGAATACGCGGGAGAGCTCTAATATATCTCTTGAGCCGCGCCTTTTCTGCTTCACAACGCAGAGCTACGTGATGTTCCCAAGTTATGATCCAGCTCTTGATGTGCAATAGAGAAACGTGATAGGCTTTCTCAACACATGAGTCAACGAATTTCACCAAGACGTCACTGATGTGTACTCCTCCAACCCATCCTACTTCCTGAGGAGAAAAATCGCACTCTCGGAACCGCCCATTTTAAACGCACTTGGTGGACTCGAAACTTTGCAGGCTGCGGAAAGCGTGCAAGTTTTACATTATGCTGTTCCCCAGCACACACAGTCGCATCATCACGATCTTCCCTAGCCCGTGCCCCCTCTAGGTTCTTCAAGCAGCGTCCCGGTTTGAAGTTCGATTGTGCACCAACTAAACACGCGCAATTTAGGACTGGAATGTTTGCTGAGTCAGTCGGCCTGCCTCGACTCACAATGAAATAAAGCTCACCGGTCACTCAAAGCAGAAATGGGAGACAGGAATCCCGAGGGGTGAAAGGTCATCCAAACATAGAAGTTTATGTGCCTGTGTGTGTGTGTGTGTGTGTGTGTGTGTGTGTGTGCGCGCGCGCGCGCACGCGCACATGCATGTATTTAGTTGGTTGGTTACTTTCATCTCGTGTGCATTTACTATCACCAAGAGAAAAAAGAAGCGGATGCTGATGTCATAATTAATCATAAACTTTGCGTGTATTTCAGGAGAATGGAAACTGAAACGAGCCATTCATCTCAAACTGAATTTTAGGGCACAGCCAAATGTCTCAACAAAGCAGGATGTGGGCCTCATATTGGGCCTCTCCTGAATATGTCTGCTCTTCACCAACATATACAGCCTATTGAGTACTCACAAAGATGACTGAGATTTCATGAGTACATAGATTCACTCCAGGCAAAACGATGAAGAATTTCAACTGAAAAAACAGTCTGTCCCCTTCATATCCTGTCAGTGCCTCAGTCATGTTAAAACCCGACCCACCTTACTAAGCATGAACATGAAAGATGTACACACACCTTACTAAGCATGAACATGAAAGCCAGCCTGGAGTGAAGGGACAAAAGGGTGGAGAAATGTACAACTATGCAACTCATAAATAAAAATGCATTTTCCCATCACACTTGAATAGGTAGAGGCTAGTGATGGAACCAAACCCTTCAACCATGGCACAGACTACAAATTATTTGTTGTACCATTCAGATTTTTGTAGGTAAAAAAACAACTGTATGTGTTGTTTTCCTCAAAGTGACAGAATAAACTTTTCCCAGCTGCACATAAACACAACAAGAAGGGCAAAGCCCATACGACTCACATGCTTGACCTTGACCTTTATATGACCTTGACCTTCATGTGACCTTCAAGGTCAAGGTCAAACCACTAAACCTACCAATGACATCATACACAAAGAAATGTTTTACACATTTTTCCTACCAAAATACATGTGACCTTGACCCAAGGTCAAGGTCATCCAAGGTCATGCAACACAAAGCTGTTAATTCAAGACATAGGAAGCACAATGGTGCTTATTGGCACTTTCTACCATGAGATATAGTCAATTTTAGTGGTTCACTACCACATTTTGGTCACATTTCATAAGGGTCAAAGTGACCTTGACCTTGATGATATGTGACCAAATGTGTCTCATGATGAAAGTATAACATGTGCCCCACATAATTATTAAGTTTGAAACAGTTATCTG
Organism: Theodoxus fluviatilis; assembly: GCA_034096865.1. NCBI lineage: Eukaryota > Metazoa > Mollusca > Gastropoda > Cycloneritida > Neritidae > Theodoxus > Theodoxus fluviatilis. Next base: position 37,228 of record JAWQFJ010001333.1, read on the forward strand.
CCATAGTTCAGGGTCAAGGTCACCAATGACATCATACACAAAGAAATGTTTTACACATTTTTCCTACCAAAATACATGTGACCTTGACCCAAGGTCAAGGTCATCCAAGGTCATGCAACACAAAGCTGTTAATTCAAGACATAGGAAGCACAATGGTGCTTATTGGCACTTTCTACCATGAGATATAGTCACTTTTAGTGGTTCACTACCACATTTTGGTCACATTTCATAAGGGTCAAAGTGACCTTGACCTTGATGATATGTGACCAAATGTGTCTCATGATGAAAGTATAACATGTGCCCCACATAATTATTAAGTTTGAAACAGTTATCTTCCATAGTTCAGGGTCAAGGTCACTTCAAAATATGTATACAATCCAACTTTGAAGAGCTCCTGTGACCTTGACCTTGAAGCAAGGTCAACCAAACTGGTATCAAAAGATAGGGCTTGCTTTGACCTATATACCACTTGTAGCTAAGGTCGCCATTCTCAATAACGTGGGAGAAAATTGGGAAAATGTGAAAAATGACTGTTTTTGAGACCACATTTATGGCTCCTGTGACCTTGACCTTGAAGCAAGGTCAAGTCACTATGTATGTTTTTTGAGGCCTTGTCATCATACACCATCATGCCACATTTGGTGTTGATAGACTTAATAGTCTCCGAGAAAAATCCAACGTTTAAGTTTTTTACGGACGCCCGGACGGACGGACGCCCGGACGGACGCCCGGACGGACGGACGGACGGACGACACGGCTCAGTACATAGACTCACTTTTGCTTCGCATGTGAGTCAATAACATGGTCCAGTGACAAACATTCAATCTGCCATGTCCAGCCAATCCTTGATTTGAATCCTAACGCTTTGCTGGAGAATCACCTGATAAGTGATATACTTCTCTATTCCAAGCAACAACATTCAAAAAGCAAGTGAGAAGAATTTTCTTATATCAACATACTTGTGAATGAATGTATGTATACATGTGTGCTCACTTCACCTCCTCTACCAGATCCCACTCATGGACTCTGTACAGAATACTCCATCCAGTTGATCAACTCTCACTAAAAACCACAAGATGACACGGAAAAACCAGTCCATTATTAAAATATCACTGCACATGACAAACACCACTCCCCAAACCAGAATGCCTATCCTTTTTCACATCACAAAAATTGTACTTGAGCATACCAAGTTGCAATTAAAATCCTGTTGTTCAACTTCCCCATTTCCTGTTTCTGAGAAAAGTAGACATTTTCAGTAAGAGGTGTGCAAATAATGCATACATACAAAAACAATCATACACACATGTGCAATCACATGAGAAAAAAACAATCATATACACATGTGCAATCACATGAGACAAAAACAATCATATACACATGTGCAATCACATGAGACAAAAACATGCAAGCACACATGTGCCTGCTTGCACACACAAACAAACACACAAGGGTACACACACAAACACACAAGGGTACACACACAAACACACAAGGGTACACATACATACAAAGACACACACACAAGGACACATACACACACACACACACACACACACGAAAGGGCATACATACACACACACACACAAGGGCACACACACAAAGGCACACACAAAGGGCACACACACAAGGGCACGCACACACAGACACACACATGAAAGTGCACGGACACACAGACACACACACGAAAGGGCACGCACACACAGACACACACACGAAAGTGCACGCACATACACACACACACGAAAGGGCACGCACACACAGACACACACACGAAAGTGCACACACACACACATGAAAGTGCACACACACACACATGAAAGGGCACACACACACACGGACACACACACAACACACACATACACACAAAAGGGCACACACACACACACACACACACACACACAAACGGGCACACACAACGCACACACACACGTACACACACACACTATACACTCACGGACACACACACACACACACACACACAAACGGGCACACACACACACACACACACACACACACACACACACACACACACACACACACACACACACACCACTCATGGACACACACACACACAAACGGGCACACACACATACACACACATACCGCACACACACACAAACGGGCACACACACTCACACAAACACACACGGACACACACACACGGACACACACACACACACGGACACACACGCGCACACACACACACACACACACACACACACACACACACGGACACACACGTGCACACACACTCACACACACACACACTGACACACATACACATACACACACACACGGACACACACACACGGACACACACGCGCGCACACACACACACACACACACACACACACACACACACACATACACGCGCGCGCGCGCACACATAGAGGTGGGTAAAATCAAGCCACAGCAAAGATGAACCAAGAATGTGGGGAGAGACAGGCTGCCTGTGAATATTCAGGCTGAAAACCTATTCCCCCTCCAAATCAAAATGGACTCGCCCCAAGCTACAAGCCAAGCACTTCAATTTACAACTCCACCGTCCTAGAAAATTCCTGTTCGCACCAGTTTTGGGTCATTCAAACCTACTGTGACTAGCGTCTGAACCCAAACACAACATTTCATCTCTCTTTCCCCCTCCTTTTCCCTCAACTGTTCCTTTGTTCTCTTGGAATGTTCCTAAACATCCTCATTTACTACAGCAGCCATACTCTCTCTCTCTCTCTCTCTCTCTCTCTCTCTCTCTCTCTCTCTCTCTCTCTCTCTCTCTCTCTCTCTCTCTCTCTCTCTCTATATATATATATATATATATATATATATATATATATATATATATATCTCTCTCTCTCTCTCTCTCTCTCTCTCTCTCTCTCTCTTCTCTCTTCTCTTCTCTCTCTCCCTCTCCTTGAATATTTTGCCTCAAAGGCTGAATGTAAGAAAGACACTACTGCCTAATTCACTACCTTTGTAAAAAAAAAGTTTGTTCGTTCGTTCGTTCATACTCCCTCTCTCTCTCTCTCATATTCATTGACATATACTGACATCTACATTTGCATGCCATGCAAGCGCATGTATGCATGCACTTGCGCATCAACACTTTGGAAACACCCTATGCAGGATTTGAGACCAAAGATAAGCATATCTCCGGTACTTGCAATTTCTGTATTACATAAAGCAATCTAAATACAAAAGTTCTGCAGATGATTCTCAAGCAAAGAGGACAAGATAAACACCAAGGTAAATATCCCCACCTAGAACATGCTACACTGAATGGAGTGCTGCCCCTCACAGCACAGGAAGAATTCAATTTCACCTTTTAACATTTTCAGCAAACAGACTGGTTCATCTAACAAATCACCACCATGCAGAATACAAGAACGTTCCAGAAAACCACAAGACAAACTTTGGATCAAAATATAATTATAGCCCTCAGGCAATCAGAAGATCAACATTTTTTTAATAATAGGTATCCCTCAGTACAGGTATAACAAAGCATCCTGCAAAGCCTTACACTGTGAGGGCACATTTTCTATGAGTAAAGGCCAACTACAAGAGCATGGTTCTATAGCTGTCCACATGTCTAGCAGAACTTTCACATGGCTGCAAATGGCATCACTGACCTCAAATCTTCCTCTACAGCTGTCTGGAGGTTGTTCTACTTCATACCTATGTCCTTCTCTGCACAGAAGTCTTCCCATATTGCTTTGCAGCATTGGTTCCACATTAGGACCAAGTAGACAATAAGAAAATGCTATGGCATCACTGAACTAGAAATCTTCCCATAGAGCTATGTGAAGGTTCCCTCTACTTCATACAGAGGTTTTTTTCCTGTACAATTATCTTCTCATATCTGTAGGAAGCTTTCATATCACACTACTAAAACCAACCAGATTCAGAGGAAAATGCTAAGGCACCACTGTAATGGAAATCTTCCCATACAGCTGTGGAGGGTCATTTCTGTACTGAGATATTCTCATATTTGTACACAGCGTTCATCCCAAGCTACTTGGATGGAATAGTTTCTATAGCAAAGAAAAGACAAGACATGGCATCACTGTACTTAAAATCTTCCCCTACAACTGTCTGGAGATCTCTCTACCTCACCCTGTACAGAGATCTTCTCATAGTTTTAGACATTGGTCATCCCACACCACTTAGGCCAATCAATTAAAGAGAAAACACTCAGGTGTGAGAATTCTGTGTCCCAGACAAATGCGCTGCTATTGACTCCATCCATCCACACATTCATGAAAACTTTCATTCATCTGTGAAAGGAAACATTGAGTTGTAACCCTTTTGGGCAGCACACAACCATGGTGTTGTGGCTTGCCAGCATTTGGAGCTGTCCATCTCATGAGTACCATTAACTTGCCAGCATGTGGAGCTGTCCATCTCATGAGTCCCATTAACTTGCCAGCATGTGGAGCTGTCTATCTCATGAGTCCCATTAACTTGCCAGCATGTGGAGCTGTCCATCTCATGAGTACCATTAACTTGCCAGCATTTGGAGCTGTCTATCTCATGAGTACCATTAACTTGCCAGCATGTGGAGCTGTCCATCTCATGAGTACCATTAACTTGCCAGCATTTGGAGCTGTCTCATGAGTACCATTAACTTGCCAGCATGTGGAGCTGTCCATCTCATGAGTCCCATTAACTTGCCAGCATGTGGAGCTGTCTATCTCATGAGTCCCATTAACTTGCCAGCATGTGGAGCTGTCCATCTCATGAGTACCATTAACTTGCCAGCATGGATCTTTGAGTTGCATTCTTGGGCACGGGCCTCACCTGCATTGCCTCACCGGCATTGCCTCACCTGCAATGCCTCACCGGCATTGCCTCACCTGCATTGCCTCACCTGCATTGCCTCACCTGCATTGCCTCACCTGCAATGCCTCACCTGCATTGCCTCACCGGCATTGCCTCACCGGCATTGCCTCACCTGCATTGCCTCACCTGCATTGCCTCACCTGCATTGCCTCACCGGCATTGCCTCACCTGCATTGCTTCACCTGCATTGCCTCACCTGCCCAGGAGTACAAATGGGTACTGGGCAATGTTCAGTGATGGCCAGGATAGAAATTATCCACAATTTTTTGAGAGGAAAATGTTAAATCATCATCATCATCATCCTCATCATCATCATCATCTCACATCACAGGTGTGAGGAAAAGCCGGATAAGGACTTACGGCCCATCACCCTTCACGGTCTGGTGGTGACTGACCACACCCATCCCTAGTGACAGTTGGCATAAAAGCGAGGAAAAGACCCAAGTCATTCACCATTTCTTTAAGTCTGCAGGGATTTGTGGTGGGTCTATTCTACCCCCACCCTGCACCCAGGAGCTGCAGGGAGATGTGGTGGGTCTATTCTACCCCCACCCTGCACCCAGGAGCTGCAGGGAGATGTGGTGGGTCTATTCTATCCCCACCCAGGAGCTGCAGGGAGATGTGGTGGGTCTATTCTATCCCCACCCAGGAGCTGCAGGGAGACGTGGTGGGTCTATTCTACCCCCCACCCTGCACCCAGGAGCTGCAGGGAGACGTGGTGGGTCTATTCTACCCCCCCCACACCCTGCACCCAGGAGCTGCAGGGAGATGTGGTGGATCTATTCTACCCCCCCACCCTGCACCCAGGAGCTGCAGGGAGACGTGGTGGTTTATTCTACCCCCCACCCTGCACCCAGGAGCTGCAGGGAGATGTGGTGGGTCTATTCTATCCCCACCCAGGAGCTGCAGGGAGATGTGGAAGGTATATTCTACCCCCCACCCTGCACCCAGGAGCTGCAGGGAGATGTGGTGGGTATATTCTACCCCCCACCCTGCACCCAGGAGCTGCAGGGAGATGTGGTGGGTCTATTCTATCCCCACCCAGGAGCTGCAGGGAGATGTGGTGGGTATATTCTACCCCCCACCCTGCACCCAGGAGCTGCAGGGAGATGTGGTGGGTCTATTCTACCCCCACCCAGGAGCTGCAGGGAGATGTGGTGGGTATATTCTACCCCCACCCTGCACCCAGGAGCTGCAGGGAGATGTGGTGGGTCTATTCTACCCCCACCCTGCACCCAGGGGCTGCAGGGAGATGTGGTGGGTCTATTCTATCCCCACCCAGGAGCTGCAGGGAGATGTGGTGGGTATATTCTACCCCCACCCTGCACCCAGGAGCTGCAGGGAGACGTGGTGGGTCTATTCCACCCCCCACCCTGCACCCAGGAGCTGCAGGGAGATGTGGTGGGTATATTCTACCCCCCACCCTGCACCCAGGAGCTGCAGGGATTTGTGGTGGGTCTATTCTACACCCACCCTGCACCCAGGAGCTGCAGGGAGATGTGGTGGGTCTATTCTATCCCCACCCAGGAGCTGCAGGGAGACGTGGTGGGTCTATTCTACCCCCCCACCCTGCACCCAGGAGCTGCAGGGAGATGTGGTGAGTCTATTCTATCCCCACCCAGGAGCTGCAGGGAGATG
>JAWQFJ010001333.1:43711-46211 GCA_034096865.1 Theodoxus fluviatilis
ACTCAGCTCTCTAACCAAGTCAAAGTCTGCTTCACTCAGCTCTCTAACCAAGTCAAAGTCTGCTTCACTCAGCTCTCTAACCAAGTCAAAGTCTGCTTCACTCAGCTCTCTAACCAAGTCAAAGTCTGCTTCACTCAGCTCTCTAACCAAGTCAAAGTCTGCTTCACTCAGCTCTCTAACCAAGTCAAAGTCTGCTTCACTCAGCTCTCTAACCAAGTCAAAGTCTGCTTCACTCAGCTCTCTAACCAAGTCAAAGTCTGCTTCACTCAGCTCTCTAACCAAGTCAAAGTCTGCTTCACTCAGCTCTCTAACCAAGTCAAAGTCTGCTTCACTCAGCTCTCTAACCAAGTCAAAGTCTGCTTCACTCAGCTCTCTAACCAAGTCAAAGTCTGCTTCACTCAGCTCTCTAACCAAGTCAAAGTCTGCTTCACTCAGCTCTCTAACCAAGTCAAAGTCTGCTTCTGCTTCACTCAGCTCTCTAACCAAGTCAAAGTCTGCTTCACTCAGCTCTCTAACCAAGTCAAAGTCTGCTTCACTCAGCTCTCTAACCAAGTCAAAGTCTGCTTCACTCAGCTCTCTAACCAAGTCAAAGTCTGCTTCACTCAGCTCTCTAACCAAGTCAAAGTCTGCTTCACTCAGCTCTCTAACCAAGTCAAAGTCTGCTTCACTCAGCTCTCTAACCAAGTCAAAGTCTGCTTCACTCAGCTCTCTAACCAAGTCAAAGTCTGCTTCACTCAGCTCTCTAACCAAGTCAAAGTCTGGTCTCTCTCCCCCCATATGTATCAGTCTGTCTCTCTCCCCCCATATGTATCAGTCTGTCTCTCTCCCCCATATGTATCAGTCTGTCTCTCTCCCCCCATATGCATCAGTCTGTCTCTCTCCCCCATATGTATCAGTCTGTCTCTCTCCCCCCATATGCATCAGTCTGACTCTCTCCCCCCATATGTGTCTGGCTGTCTCTCTCCCCCCATATGCATCAGTCTGTCTCTCTCCCCCATATGTATCAGTCTGTCTCTCTCCCCCCATATGCATCAGTCTGTCTCTCTCCCCCCATATGTATCAGTCTGTCTCTCTCCCCCCATATGTATCAGTCTGTCTCTCTCCCCCCATATGTATCAGTCTGTCTCTCTCCCCCCATATGCATCAGTCTGTCTCTCTCCCCCCATATGTATCAGTCTGTCTCTCTCCCCCCGTATGTATCAGTCTGTCTCTCTCCCCCCATATGTGTCAGTCTGTCTCTCTCCCCCCATATGTATCAGTCTGTCTCTCTCCCCCCATATGTATCAGTCTGTCTCTCTCCCCCCGTATGTGTCAGTCTGTCTCTCTCCCCCCATATGTATCAGTCTGTCTCTCTCCCCCCATATGTGTCAGTCTGTCTCTCTCCCCCCATATGTATCAGTCTGTCTCTCTCCCCCCATATGTATCAGTCTGTCTCTCTCCCCCCATATGTATCAGTCTGTCTCTCTCCCCCCGTATGTATCAGTCTGACTCTCTCCCCCCCATATGTATCAGTCTGACTCTCTCCCCCCATATGCATCAGTCTGTCTCTCTCCACATCTGTGTCAGTCTGACTCTCACCACATCTGTGTCAGTCTGACTCTCTCACTCCATCTGTGTCAGTCTAACTCTCTCACTCCATCTGTGTCAGTCTGACTCTCACCACATCTGTGTCAGTCTGACTCTCACCACATCTGTGTCAGTCTGACTCACTCACCACATCTGTGTCAGTCTGACTCTCACCACATCTGTGTCAGTCTGACTCTCTCACCACATCTGTGTCAGTCTGACTCTCTCACCACATCTGTGTCAGTCTGACTCTCTCACCACATCTGTGTCTGTCTGACTCTCTCACCACATCTGTGTCTGTCTGACTCACTCACCACATCTGTGTCAGTCTCAGACTCTCTCACCACATCTGTGTCAGTTCGACTCTCTCACCACATCTGTGTCAGTCTGACTCTCTCACCACATCTGTGTCAGTCTGACTCTCTCACCACATCTGTGTCTGTCTGACTCACTCACCACATCTGTGTCTGTCTGACTCTCTCACTACATCTGTGTCTGTCTGACTCTCAACACATCTGTGTCAGTCTGACTCTCTCACTCCATCTGTGTCAGTCTGACTCTCACCACATCTGTGTCAGTCTGACTCTCTCACTCCATCTGTGTCAGTCTGACTCTCACCACATCTGTGTCAGTCTGACTCTCTCACTCCATCTGTGTCAGTCTGACTCTCAACACATCTGTGTCTGTCTGACTCACTCACTCCATCTGTGTCAGTCTGACTCTCAACACATCTGTGTCTGTCTGACTCACTCACTTGATCTGCGTCTGTCTGACTCTCTCACCACATCTGCGTCTGTCTGACTCTCACCACATCTGTGTCAGTCTGACTCTCTCACCACATGTGTCAGTCTGACTCTCTCACCACATGTGTCAGTCTGACTCTCTCACCACATCTGTGTCAGTCTCTCTCACCACATCTGTGTCAGTCTGACTC
>JAWQFJ010001333.1:51211-76211 GCA_034096865.1 Theodoxus fluviatilis
TCTCTGTGTCTCTCTGTCCATATGTCTGTGTCTCTGTCCATGTGTCTCTCTGTCCATATGTCTGTGTCTCTGTCCATATGTCTGTGTCTCTATCCATGTGTCTGTGTCTCTCTGTCCATGTGTCTGTGTCTCTGTCCATGTGTCTCTCTGTCCATATGTCTGTGTCTCTGTCCATGTGTCTCTCTGTCCATGTGTCTGTGTCTCTATCCATGTGTCTCTCTGTCCATGTCTGTGTCTCTATCCATGTGTCTCTCTGTCCATATGTCTGTGTCTCTGTCCATGTGTCTGTGTCTCTATCCATGTGTCTCTCTGTCCATATGTCTGTGTCTCTGTCCATGTGTCTGTGTCTCTATCCATGTGTCTCTCTGTCCATATGTCTGTGTCTCGGTCCATGTGTCTCTCTGTCCATATGTCTGTGTCTCTGTCCATATGTCTGTGTCTCTGTCCATGTGTCTGTGTCTCTCTGTCCATATGTCTGTGTCTCTATCCATGTGTCTGTGTCTCTATCCATGTGTCTCTCTGTCCATATGTCTGTGTCTCGGTCCATGTGTCTCTCTGTCCATATGTCTGTGTCTCTGTCCATGTGTCTCTCTGTCCATGTGTCTGTGTCTCTATCCATGTGTCTCTCTGTCCATATGTCTGTGTCTCTGTCCATGTGTCTCTGTCTCTGTCCATATGTCTGTGTCTCTGTCCATATGTCTGTGTCTCTATCCATGTGTCTGTGTCTCTCTGTCCATGTGTCTGTGTCTCTGTCCATGTGTCTCTCTGTCCATATGTCTGTGTCTCTGTCCATGTGTCTCTCTGTCCATGTGTCTGTGTCTCTATCCATGTGTCTCTCTGTCCATGTCTGTGTCTCTATCCATGTGTCTCTCTGTCCATATGTCTGTGTCTCTGTCCATGTGTCTGTGTCTCTATCCATGTGTCTCTCTGTCCATATGTCTGTGTCTCTGTCCATGTGTCTGTGTCTCTATCCATGTGTCTCTCTGTCCATATGTCTGTGTCTCGGTCCATGTGTCTCTCTGTCCATATGTCTGTGTCTCTGTCCATATGTCTGTGTCTCTGTCCATGTGTCTGTGTCTCTCTGTCCATATGTCTGTGTCTCTATCCATGTGTCTGTGTCTCTATCCATGTGTCTCTCTGTCCATATGTCTGTGTCTCGGTCCATGTGTCTCTCTGTCCATATGTCTGTGTCTCTGTCCATGTGTCTCTCTGTCCATGTGTCTGTGTCTCTATCCATGTGTCTCTCTGTCCATATGTCTGTGTCTCTGTCCATGTGTCTCTGTCTCTGTCCATATGTCTGTGTCTCTGTCCATGTGTCTCTCTGTCCATATGTCTGTCTCTGTCCATGTGTCTCTCTGTCCATGTGTCTGTGTCTCTATCCATGTGTCTCTCTGTCCATATGTCTGTGTCTCTGTCCATGTGTCTCTGTCTCTGTCCATATGTCTGTGTCTCTGTCCATGTGTCTCTCTGTCCATATATCTGTGTCTCTGTCCATGTGTCTGTGTCTCTGTGTGTCTCTCTCCATATGTCTGTGTCTCTGTCCATGTGTCTCTCTGTCCATGTGTCTGTGTCATGTCCAAATGACTGTGTCTCTGTCCATATGTCTCTGTCTGTCTGCTCATACAAGTCTGTTCTGCTAGTCTATTCAATCCTCAGCTAGCCTCGGCCTGTGCATTATCTTTGCAAGTGTCTATGTTTCTGTCAGCCTGTCTTCATCTACATCAACTGTGGTATCATGCTCTGCTTATGCCTTAAATGTCTGCATGCATGTGACCTATCTGCAATATATACACACAGACACTCTCTCTCTCTCTCTCTCTCTCTCTCTCTCTCTCCGTCCGTCCATCCATCCGTCCCTCTCTCTCTCTCTCTCTCTCTCTCTCTCTCTCTCTCTCTCTCTCTCTCTCTCTCTCTCCATGTTTCCATTTCTTTATGAGCAAGGACAATTTGTAAGATAGGGAGAAATGCCTATAATTCTATCCTTGGTAAATAAAGAATCAATCAATCAATCAATATCTCTCTCATATTCATGCACATTAGCAATAACTTATCAGCTGTAGCATTAGGACCAAGGTTCTGTTTGATAACAAAACTGCATAAAAGATTGTCCTTGATATCCACATGATATGTATGTTGAAAGAGCCCTTGTTATGGGCTGCTGTCTTGATGGCATAACCCACCCCACCACCCCAGAAGTCTGAAGTTTGGAGAAATCTCATGCCTGCATGCACACCCACTCTCTCCCTGGATCACACCGGGGCCAAAGTCTACCACCCCACCCCTTCCATTTCACAAGGCACCCATTCTCTGTTCTGATAATGGAATCACATTGAAGGCTACCTCATCACTTTGGACTCTCCACACATTATGCAAGCCACTGACCAGTGACTGTACTGCTGACTAATGCTATGCACTGCCACACCGGACACACCCACACCCTGTCAGGCTTGCCCTCTCATCAGTGCAGCAAGGTCACCACCCCAGCAGTCCAGATATGATGACCAAATGGCAGTCACAACGGATTTGAATAGTCCTCAAGCAATACATGACCTAGCTGGGGCAGGCTCCATGCTACAGCTTCACACAAGCAATACATGACCTAGCTGGGGCAGGCTCCATGCTGCTACTTCACACAAGCAATACATGACCTAGCTGGGGCATGCTCCATGCTGCTACTTCACACAAGCAATACATGACCTAGCTGGGGCAGGCTCCATGCTACAGCTTCACACAAGCAATACATGACCTAGCTGGGGCAGGCTCCATGCTACAGCTTCACACAAGCAATACATGACCTAGCTGGGGCATGCTCCATGCTGCTACTTCACACAAGCAATACATGACCTAGCTGGGGCAGGCTCCATGCTACAGCTTCACACAAGCAATACATGACCTAGCTGGGGCATGCTCCATGCTGCTACTTCACACAAGCAATACATGACCTAGCTGGGGCAGGCTCCATGCTACAGCTTCACACAAGCAATACATGACCTAGCTGGGGCATGCTCCATGCTGCTACTTCACACAAGGGCCACCCAGTCACTCCCGTGATTCACAGAAAATAATAACTATTGTTCTTACCCTAACCATCCCAGGTGATTTTAATGATGGATGAACAGCGTTATATAGCCTACAGAGGCTAGTAATGATAGACTCTAAAACTGCATTTGTCATCATCACAGACAGTCCGGAAAGGTCAGGAATATGATTTTCCAACCCTACCAACTTGTCTGCAGAAGTTTTCGTCTTCATGGAATGTGGAAATGTTTATCTAAGTCCATTTGCAACAAAAGAATGTCTAGTCATTCACGTTTCATTTCAAGAAATGGCTTCTGACATTTACAATCAACAGACAAGAAGGGCAAAGCCCACACGACTCACATGCTGAGAGGTTGTGTTGTGAACTATGTACAGAGGTTGTGTTGTGAACTATGTACAGAGGTTGTGTTGTGAACTATGTACAGAGGTTGTGTTGTGAACTATGTACAGAGGTTTGGTTGTGAACTATGTACAGAGGTTGTGTTGTGAACTATGTACAGAGGTTGTGTTGTGAACTATGTACAGAGGTTGTGTTGTGAACTATGTACAGAGGTTTGGTTGTGAACTATGTACAGAGGTTGTGTTGTGAACTATGTACAGAGGTTGTGTTGTGAACTATGTACAGAGGTTGTGTTGTGAACTACGTACAGAGGTTGTGTTGTGAACTATGAACAGAGGTTGTGCAACTCAACTCAACTCAACTCAGGGACAGAGCGGGCATGTTTGAGCTGACAGAGATCATGCGGCAGAAAGAGGACTGCCAGTTTGCTCAGTTGCTCAATAGGGTGCGAGAAGGCCGCCACACTGAGGAGGATGTGCGGGTCATCAAGTTAAGAATCAGCAGACCACCAGCCAACACTGCTGACTCTGCTTCAGCAAATAGGGGAGAACAAAACCACAGCCCAGTTCTCCATCTGTACTGCAAACACAAACTTGTGGAAACTCACAATGCCAAGCAGTTGGAGTCCCTGCAGACAGCTGCCATCACCAAGTTTGGCGCCTATAAGTTTGAGCCTGCGGCACTACCATCAGGATTTGTTTTCATGGATTTGTTTCCATGCAGGCGCCTGCGGCGCTTTACATGGCCTTGTTTACTGACCAATTCGGTCACATTTCATACAGGTCAAAGTGACCTTGACCTTGATGATATGTGACCAAATGTGGCCCATGATGAAAGTATGACATGTGCCCCACACAATTATGAAGTTTGAAACAGTTATCTTTCATAGTTCAGGGTCAAGGTCACTTCACAATATGTATGCAATCCAACTTTGAAGAGCTCCTGTGACCTTGACCTTGAAGCAAGGTCAACCAAACTGGTATCAAAAGATAGAGCTTACTTTGCCCTATATACCATATATAGGTCAGGTATCCAATGTCAAACACTTCAGAGAAAATTGGGAAAATGTGAAAAATGCCTGCTTTTTATACAATTATGGCCCCTGCGACCTTGGCCTTGAAGCAAGGTCGAGTCACTGTGTATGTTTTTTGAGGCCTTGTCATCATACACCATTATGCCACATTTGGTGTTAATAGATTTAATACTATAATAGTGTCCGAGAAAAGTCAAACGTTAAAGTTTTTTACGGACGACAGGACGCCCGGACGCCCGCCCGGATGGACGACACAGGCTTTGCATAAACAATTCAAGTTTTTCTCTTGCCTAGCTGTTAACCTGACATGGAGGGATCAATGCTCTTTGAAATACACAAATTGCAGCATGGCTATGTGTTGTCATGAGGCTGTTGAATGTGCAACTTGTCGTGGATGCAACATCCAACCAACACAGCCGAACTGGCACCCAGTTGCTGCAGTAGTGTGGAAAGCGGTTTGAGCCAGCAGTGACTACCATAAGCTTGCTGAGGGGAAGCACTGTCAATGCAGCAGTGACTACCGTAAGCTTGCTGAGGGGAAGCACTGTCAATGCAGCAGGTGCGCCAGCAGTGACTACCGTAAGCTTGCTGAGGGGAAGCACTGTCAATGCAGCAGTGACTACCGTAAGCTTGCTGAGGGGAAGCACTGTCAATGCAGCAGGTGCGCCAGCAGTGACTACCGTAAGCTTGCTGAGGGGAAGCACTGTCAATGCAGCAGGTGCTCCAGCAGTGACTACCGTAAGCTTGCTGAGGGGAAGCACTGTCAATGCAGCAGGTGCTCCAGCAGTGACTACCGTAAGCTTGCTGAGGGGAAGCACTGTCAATGCAGCAGGTGCTCCAGCAGTGACTACCGTAAGCTTGCTGAGGGGAAGCACTGTCAATGCAGCAGGTGCTCCAGCAGTGACTACCGTAAGCTTGCTGAGGGGAAGCACTGTCAATGCAGCAGGTGCTCCAGCAGTGACTACCGTAAGCTTGCTGAGGGGAAGCACTGTCAATGCAGCAGGTGCTCCAGCAGTGACTACCGTAAGCTTGCTGAGGGGAAGCACTGTCAATGCAGCAGGTGCTCCAGCAGTGACTACCGTAAGCTTGCTGAGGGGAAGCACTGTCAATGCAGCAGGTGCTCCTGGTTCCGACAGAGGCTCCAGGTGTGCCACTGTCTTCAACTCAAGAGCATCCCCCATACAGATGACCAATGACAGGAAGTAGACATTTCCTATGGCTGAATTAATAGAGCTCTACGTCTATTCCATCCATTCCTTGTTGAGAGGTGACCTTTGTCACTGCCTAGTAACTTGTTTATCTCCTGGGCAGGAGAGGCAAAGTGGGTGAAGCTACTTGCACCCAAGGATGCAACTCTAAGATCCGCACATCTTTCAATACTAAACCTCAGCTGCAAAGCTGCTGCTAGTGAGCTCACTGAACCAACCACCCAGCCACAGGTCTCACTTACAAGGCCAAATCCTCTAACAAAATCTATCCTCACTCACTCCACTGGTCATCTGCATTCAGCCCAGCGCCAGGGTACCGTGTGACACTGTCCACAAGGCTTGCATGGTCAGTCACCCCGAGGCACCATCTCTTCAAACACTAGCGGTGAGCCCAGCGTGAAGAGCGCCAACAATGACTTCATGATTCTATCATCAAACTTGCGCTCAACCTGAAATTCACCATATGCACACTGAGTTCTGTGCTGAATATTCAGAGTGATTCAAGCAAAAAGCTCAACTTGCAGCACAAGGTGCTCCTACAGGCATCCACCATGGATCACGCAGCTCTACAACCATGTTTTTGTTTAAAAAAAACATAGAGCCATGCTGGCAACAACGTTCAACTCTCCATCAGGTATTTCCTCCAAGAACAGCATCACATCATTCCAGACAGCATCCCTTTGACAGCATCTCATCTGAACACACTAACCCAAACAGCTGTGTTGGGGATATTCTCCCAGTGCTGAATATCACACACACACACACACACACACACACACACACACACACACACACACACACACACACACATTCACACACACACACACACACACACACACAAACACACACACATACACACACACACACACACACACACACACACTAACACACACACACACACACACACACAAACACACACACACATACACACACAAACACACACACACACACATACACATACACACACACACACAAACACACACACACACACACACACACAAACTTCATGTGACCCAGCCCCAAGATTGCTCGAGGCAGAGAGTAGTCCTGCATGAGCATCACACACCACACTCTGTAGGGGAAGCCATCGCAAAGTAGCTACCCAGACACCCCACAATGGTACTGCAGTCTCAGCGTCACACACCACACTCTGTAGGGGAAGCCATCGCAAAGTAGCTACCCAGACACCCCACAATGGTACTGCCGTCTCAGCATCACACACCACACTCTGTAGGGGAAGCCAGCGCAAAATAGCTACCCAGACACCCCACAATGGTACTGCAGTCTCAGCGTCACACACCACACTCTGTAGGGGAAGCCATCGCAAAGTAGCTACCTGGGCAGACACCCCACAATGGTACTGCCGTCTCAGCATCACACACCACACTCTGTAGGGGAAGCCAGCGCAAAATAGCTACCCAGACACTCCACAATGGTACTGCCGTCTCAGCACATCTCCAGGAAAAACCCACCATAACAAATGCAGTAGCATTCCATTAGGTGTTCTGTCCCGGCATAGCATCACGCAGTACGGAGAAGGTCTCCCTGCATAGGAACACATGAAACAAACAAACAAGCAGAACAAATCAACTTACCTGGAAAATGGAGGAGAGCAACTGCGGCGATGACACCTGTCCTGGTGTCAGGGGCTTGCTGGCAGGTGACATCTGGGAGAAGGGAGACGAGGATGACAGAGCCTGTTGGGGGGACTGCATGTGCGAAGCCAGGGAGGGGGGTGTGGTCTGGGCAGAGATGGGGGTGTGGGGCTGGGACAGTGAGCCCACACCTTGAGAATAGCTTCCAGTGCCCACCATTCCCATGTGGGGTGTCCCCGGCATCTGTCCATGCTGCGGCAGCTGCGCCTGGGCCATCCCGGGCATCTTGCCCTGCGCCCCGTGGCTCCCGAGGGGCGTGAGGGGCTGGGAGGAGGGGGTGGGGGGAGTGGCGATGGACCGGGGCTGGGAGGATGGGGAGAACTGCTGCATCTGTATCTGCATCATGGAGCACTGTGGGGACTGTGGGATGCCCATACTTGGCTGCTGATGCTGGGGTGACTGCATCTGAGCCGGCTGTCCCTGATGGGGGTGGCCCATCCCCTGAGCAGGGTGGGGGCGCATCTGGCCCGCCGTAGGGGTGTGGGGGCCTCCATACTGCTGCGAGGCAGGGGACTGGCTGCCTGGGTGTTGCTGCTGCTGTTGCTGCATCTGTTGCTGCTGTTGCTGCATCTGCTGCTGCTGCCTCATGAGGATCAGCTGCTTCTTGGCCTTCAGCGTCCTCATCTTCTCCTGCAGCTCCACCATCTGGTTCTGGGTCTGCTGCAATGGGGGCATGTTGTACAGCTGCTGGATCTTCTGTGAGAGACTGCTGATCTCCTGGTCTAAAGGGGTGTGTCCAACAGCCCCCAGCATCCCAGCTCGGTTGGGACTCAGCGGTCCATTGGCGTTGGGTCCGTTCCCCATGCTGCCGTTGGCCATGCTCCCTGTGGGATATCCGCCCGCGTTCATCATGCCCATCCCTGGGTAACCCGATCCACTGGCCAGTCCGGTAGACAGGGTGGTCTCCGTCCCAGACTGAAAACTGGTGGAGGTGAGGGTGGGCATTCGGGAAGCTGAGCCGGTGGGAGGTGACGAGCTCTGGGACTGCATCACCTGCTGGAACGGGTTTGCTGCAGACATCGTTCCCACAGATGGAGTAACCAACTGCTCCAGCTGCTGCAGGCTGGACTGACCATAGTTGCCCTGGGACACTGCCGTGCTGTGAGTGGAGTTGAGCAAGGGTGGGGTGCCTGACGGCCGCGGTGAGGGAGTAGTGTTTCTCTGCGGAGCCATGGCGGGGTATGGTGGTGAGCGGTAGGGGCTTTGGTTGGGGTAGTGAGACATCATGGAGGCATCAGCCATCCCCTGCTGCCCCATCATACCCCCTCCCTGCTGCGGCATGCCCATAGGTCCCTGAGGCTGCCCTGCACCTGGGTAGGGGTAGCGCGGGGGCTTGCCCTGGGAGGCCACTCCCGCAGAGCTCATGGGGGCTCTCTGGTTCATGTAGTCTGCAGGGTAGTGGGAAGCCATGGACCCTGCTACCGAATGGGAAGGCATCTGCTGTGGTGCTGGCTGCTGCTGTTGCTGTGCGTTTCCGTAGCCAGACATCATTGGGGCCATGGCAAGGGAGCCCTGACCCGGACCTCCGTACATCTGTCCTGTCTTCATCCCTGGATGCTGGGGATGCGGCTGCTGCTGCTGCTGCTGCTGTTGCATCCCCATCATATTCATGGACATCCCTGGCATCATGTGGCCGCCGTTGCCTTGGGGACCACAGTAGCCTGGCTGGGCCTGGGCAGCTGCGGTGTTTTGGTAATGGCTGCCCATCCTCTGTCCTGTCTGGCCCATCATGGACATGGAGTAGTCCCCTTGCTGCGCACCTATGCTGTATCCCCCCATGCGCTGCTGCGAAGCCTGCTGCTGCTGCGCCATGTGTCCCTGCTGTCCGTACTGGCTGGCTGCCCCCTGGTTCCCCATCCAACCTCCAACACCCATGGGCTGCTGCTGGGGGTTGGGCATCCGGGGTCCCATGGATGACTGGGACATCCCGTAGCCTCCATAGCCTCCTGCGGGGCCCTGCATCAAGGCTCCTGGGCCCTGTGGCTGGGCACTGCGATAGGGAGATGGGTGCTGCTGTTGCTGGTGCTGCATGCCGCGGGGGGTCAGGGTGGGTCCCTGGCCCATCATGGGGTCACTGCGCAGCTTGGCCATGGGACCCCCGGGGTAGCTTGCGTAGGTGGATGCCCCTCCCCCTGGGTACTGCTGCCCCATCATTCCCTGCGGGTGCTGGGCCATCTGATACCCGGCAGGCCCTGTCTGGCCCATGCTGGTAGATGCGTAGCCTCCGTCGCCGTAGCCACCCTGCATGTGTGATGGCTGCTGGTGGTTCATCATTCCCGAAGTGGACATTCCGGAGAGGGACGAGCTACCCAGGGACATGAGTGGGTCCCCACCGGACAGAGCCCCTCCAATGCCCGATGGTCCCATCAGATCCGAGTCACCCGTGCCATCCAGGTCAGCCCCCAGGAATCCTGAGTCGCCGTCAAAGAGGCTGAGAAGCTGTGGAGGTTCGTCTGCCATGCTGTGTGATAGGTTGACAGAGGATCTGTCCATCCCCCCTGTGTAATGATATGTTGGAAAATCCAGGGAGGTCATACACTCACTTCCTTCCAAAAGAAACTTATTCCATGTGGCTGGAACATGCCTGCAAGACAGAAATCACAACAATGAATATGCAGCCTGTCATTATGGCAACTAGAACATGGTTGTAGATAAGCAACGACATTCAAATCTATCTTGTTACACACAATTCAGACTCACTCCATGACGTCTCATCAGAAAAATCTCCACACTATGGATGCTTGATGCCTTCCCTCCTAAATACAATCATGTTGGTGCTCTCTGGTCAGCTCTAGGTGCCGTGCCCGACAGGTCTGCCCGGTGTCTCCATGCAGGGAGTTACTGCACAGACTCAGCAAAGTCCCCGGCCATCACATCCTTTCAACCGTCTTGAAATGCGACTTGTTTTCTCTTAACTGTGAGCATGGCAGTCAGGATAGATAAACCATGTAACAAATCCATCCCCGAAACACCATCCTTGGGCCAACAGCTGGGACACAAAATCATGGAGGCCATCTGGGGTTATCTGACCAACGTTCCCTGATGACCCCGAGACTTTCCGCAGCTCTGCCACTTGAGAGAAGCTGGAGACCTTTGTCCCTGACTGAGAAAATCTGTGTCCAACTGCCCAGGCCACCTGAGGGAGACATTTGTGGGTTCCACCTCACTGAAAGATGTTTCAGCTCATCAGGCCAGACAGGTGACTGCGGGGAACACACCCTACCACCCACAGGGCAATAGCTGCAGCAGCAGAACACATGGAGTGCAGTCACTGCTCCACCTGCCCAGGCCAGCATCCCTCCTTCTTCCTGTCCCAGTGGACCTGCCCAAACGCTGCGGGCAAATTTGACAGATCCTCCCCGACACTCTCTACCTCAAATGAAGGCACACTGGCACCGGCGCTGTCCTTCGGCAGATGATGTGCACACCTGGTTAGTCCAAGCAAAGTGACGTGTCATGGGTCGCACCTTTACTGCTGAATACTGGTCTTGCTGCAGGCCTCACTGCACATATAAATCCAAGTTAGGACTTAGGTCCACAAAACATTTCACAGTCTGTAGTGTCTATTTCTACACAGTCTCCGGACCATGGACATGCAAGTCCAAGGGCAACGCAGGCAGGGACGTTCTTGGCTTCTACTGATGCACAAAATGAGCCAGAGAAAGGGGCCCCTCTCTCCACCTCTGATGTGCCACGCCTCCTGCACTTGGGTATACATACAAGTACAGATCATCACAAGTTCTGGCCAGTCCATGCTGGGCAGGACAGCTAGGGATAGAGACATCTCCTGCCTAGCCTGCAAAGTGCTGCAAGAGAGCAACACTTGTTATCCCACGCATGGAGAACTAGCTCAGTCCTTCACTGGATTGAATTAAGAGGCGGCACTGCAGCATGAGAATGATGATTAAGTCATAGTCATGATCTGACCACAAGTTTTGAGTGGCATTCTTAGAGCGAGATCAGAGGAGCCAGATGTTCAGTCAAAATGCGATGGTCTTGCCAGTCCACACTGCCAGGACAATGAAGGACGACCCGGCCCTTGTAGTCCAGCGTCCCCTTTCTTGTGGATTCAACATACACCGGTAGCTTCCCTTATGGCAGTCTTTGATGCCAGGGAACCTCCATTCCTTACATGCCACAACACAAGACTTTCCATTTCACTACATTTGGCACACAAGAAGACTTGCGGTGACAGTAACACAGGAAGACTTGCGGTGACAGTAACACAAGAAGACTTGCGGTGACAGTAACACAGGAAGACTTGCGGTGACAGTAACACAAGAAGACTTGCGGTTACACTTACAGTAACATGGCCAAAAAAAGTTCGGTCAGTAGGTGGGCCCAAACTTTTTTCTTTGTTTGTTTTAGAAGAAGCCAGATTGAACATAAATAAGTTTCTCTTTCACTGAAAAGGCTTCTGTAAAGATTGGATTCCCCAGTGCTCATAGGGCAGGGTAGGGTGAACTGGATGGCACGCAGTTTGTTGTTTATCGTCAGTTTTTTTCCTTCTATTTCTTTGCATGATGGAAAACAGTTTTGGGTCAGCAAACAAAACTAGGGTTGGTCTGGTTACCATGACCACCATGATCATTTCTTTTGGCTTACAGCTACATGTCTCTTTGCCTGCCTGGGGCCGCCCCTGGCAGAGCTAAAGGAGCAGACCCCGAAAGTCCAGCAGCCAGGGGGTCCTGCTATGAGGGGGGGGCATGGAGCTACAGGAGCAGGTCCCGAATAGTCCAGCAGCCAGGGGGTCCTGCTATGAGGGGGGGGCATGGAGCTACAGGAGCAGGTCCCGAATAGTCCAGCAACCAGGGGGTCCTGCTATGAGGGGGGGGGGGGGGGGGGGGGGGGCATGGAGCTACTGGAGCAGGCTCCGAAAGCCCAGCAGCCAGGGGGTCCAGCTATGAGGGGGGGGGGGGGGGGGGGGGCATGGAGCTACAGGAGCAGGCCCCGAAAGCCCAGCAGGCAGGGGTCCAGCTAATTGGACCAGCAAGGTGTAGCTCCGGCCACCATTAGCTCTAGCAACATGATGCAATATTACCTGAACTGAGATGAGCTCTCACTGAGCTTGAAGCAAGCAACGGTTAGATCAAGAGGCAGTGAGGCCTAGACAGTCAGCAAGATGCCTCTACCTACACCAAGGCATGGAACAACTCCACCCACCCAGAGTGTGGCGAGATTGGGAGGGGACAGGGGTGGAAAAGAGGAACCCATCATTGAGTTCCCAGTCTGGGAATTGCATGGTGTCAAAATGCCTGTGTGTCACTGCTTAACCATCCTTGCATCTTTTTCAACATGAAATTAAGCAAAACAATACACAAGTTAGGACACAGATGCTTCGTATTCGCAGGTGCATGTCATTACTGCAAACTCTGGGTCTGGTGAGGGGAGTGTACGTGTCTATATGAGCCACACCTAATTAACGGTCTTAATTGTATCTTTCAGCATGATGGTTTTTCCAGTCACTGCACCAAGAGCAATAAAATGCAACAAGTGCATTTCGTCCTTGGATCTCATTTAGTTAGAACTACCCCTGGCCAGGGCTCAGATTTTCCATCTGCCACATCCTGCCCTGGATTTCACAGTGGCACCAAGTTGTACAGAAATCCCTATCAATCAAAATGGTAGGAACAGTCAAGCTACTGAGAGAGCATCCTTTCCGGCATGCTGATGTCAGGGTCAAAGTTGTCAAACAGACTGCAGGTTAGTGAAGTTTACAATCTATGGCTCAGGTTTGAAACATGACTTCCTCTTAGTTTTACACAGTTCAGTCCTTGATAGGTTATGTTACAGCATCAAGTTCACAGCGGGTACCAGTCAATCTATGTCACCTTCTAGTTCATTACACGGAGCCAGACACCCTTAGGCTGGACAGGTAGACAGTTCCAGTGGAGTCATCTACAACAGGTTACTGTCGTGGTAGCAGAGTTCTAGCCACACCAGCATGACCACAGCAGCCATGAGTATGTCTGGACACGGCAGTTGCACTTCTGCCTTTCCTTTCTGCAGCTACCCACACATCTTCCCATCTTGTCTGTCCTGCTCTACAGAGAACCTCCCAAGAGATCTGCCTCCAGTCCAGGCGTCTTTTAGACTGCATGGTGCTGTGAATAAGCTTTGATGACCTGAAGCAAATAGTTTTCATGAGTCTCTGTCCTCCTTACACTTCCAGGAGTGGTTGGGGGGTGGGGGTGGGGGGTGGGGGTGGGGTGGGTGAGGTGGGGACAACACAAAGCATTTGTACTTAATTAGATGCCTTCAATTTTCAAACAAATGTGATGCAAATACTTATTCACAGTTTTGTCCAAATGATGCCCTGACTAAAAATTAGAGATTCAATCTTCTAGTTGTTATGAAAAATGTAAAGCAAGTACCCCATACTCTTGAATGCTCCAAAAACTTGCTAGTTAACTGAAAAGTCTTCATCATATGAATGAAGGCCAGCAAAGAAACATTATATCACAGCTGCCCACATAAGACTCCTGACTAAAAGGTATAATTTACATTTTACTCATGCAGGTGGAGCCACTGATTTACATTTCAGAATCAGATCCAAGAGAATACACATTATCAGAAAAGAGTAAGGTTTTCCTGATACAATCTGCAGGCTGCTCCTCTGAGTACAAAGAATCTTTTTTCATGAATTGTGTGCACTGGCTGCAGAGCAGTGCTGGTCAAGTGGAAGCAACTGTGTACAGCCATAGCAAAGATATGAAAGCATGGCCGGTCTGGACAGTCTACTGTACTTGCCTCAAAACCCTTGCAAAATGCAATAGGATTCAAGAATCCAAGTCCAATGGCACTTGCATGGTCTAATCCAGTAAAGCTATGAGAACTATTCTCTGCTGTTAAGAAGCAGAAATACTCTATTGACAATTGTTGCCTCAAAATGGTGGATGCAACAGGGGTAGTTTGTAAACAAGTCATACCTGTGTGACTTTTTCAACGTTTATCTTCTGATTCCATGACTTCTCTGTTAGCCAGTAACTGAACAGGTTCCTACTGAGAAAACAGAAAGACTATTTTAAAGGCACCAAACATATGCCAGTATCATCATAATCTTCCATGATACACAAATAACATGTGAACGTAACAGTGAAGACTGATTTCTCAAAGTATGTTTGAATTATCCTGACAAATCTGCAAAGCAATTCATCCATAACTATAAGCTCTGCGTGAAACACCTGAAAAATAATATTAATAGGTTCATCACACACAGAGCACCTCAATGATCATGAACTTGCACAGAGTGAATGTTGCAAGCATGCTGACTAACTCCTCTCCAGCACAGCAAGGAAGAATTTTGGTCAGGACAAGCAAATCATAAACTGAACCCTTCTCAGGTGAGCTAATATGAAAACCTGCATACTTCGTTGTGAAATGCTACAGCCATTTCAAAGCAAAACGAGAGGATGCATAGTTTTCTTAGTCGCACCCGCGGGTCCGTGTTCTACAAAAGTAAAAGCACGGCACAACCTTCAGAGCACAACGAATGTCAACAAACCCTGATTCCCCATCAGCAGCATGGCTTTGGTCACCAGAATGCCGATACACAACTCCCTGATGCATAATCCACCGCTTCCAAACACATTTCCCTCCAAACACGACTCGAAACCCGTCCGCCACGGCGAACTGGACTGGACAGCTGCGAGGTTCCTTCGTGTGGCAGGAGCACCAGCATTCGGTGTTTATGTACCTAGTTCGCCGAGGCCAGTCACAATTTCCTCAAACAGAAGGACCGAGGTGGGCACAGATTGATAATTCGCGATCGATACACAGTCACCGATGGTCGATCGGTTCAAGTTCCGTCTGGTGTCGCGCAGGCGACGCTGCAGTAGTCCGAGCTAGACCATAACCGTGCCTCGTCCAACGACATCTAGCTACCACAACGGGACGAGCCCTGGCGACCTAAATCGCACAATCTGTTCACAAAGGTGACCAAGGTGGAGGATGATCAAACACGATGCCAAGTCTACTGTTCCTCACACACTATATTCGTGTCTGCACAAACGCATGCAACCTATGTCCCAGACACGCATCCTTCTACACACCAGCAACGTTGTATTTTTGTGTGTTACCGACTACACGTGTGTGCTAAGTCGACAGCAACAACACAACTCATCCACCGTGTACAGTCTAGAATCACGACCCAACATAACCTTCAAACTCAGTAATCCAATAGCAAGGTGGGCTCCTACGTGCGAACAATAGGAAAAGTTTCCTTTGAACGCCATTTCTGCGGTAGTTTTTGAAGAAATTATCTCAATAGAAGCTCAACAAACCAGCCGATATTTACAGGATACCTCGATCAACCTGAGCAAAATCGATCACCAAAGGCTCTTGTTAACACAAATGGCACAGTACGAGTTCAAAACAAGGTGTTCTTACCTGTCCTTGAGGTAAAATTTTACAGAAATCCACAATGGATGAATTTGTAGACTTTAGGCTACGAAGCCCGAACATCTTGCATCGTGCATAGAGAGATTTCGTGTTTGGAACAGGCTCTCTGGTTGGCTGAAGGGCATTGCAGAGTCTCCGCCATTGTTTGCAGTGAAAAGGCCAGTACGAGTCTTTGCTTCGAGTTTGTCCAAAAACAAGGACACTGTTAAAACAAACTCATTTTCTGCTTTTCTTTCATGTGGCCCAAATGACAATGTTCGGGTACGAATTTCGCACTAATTCAGGAAATACACTGCAGTAAAGCCGAGAGAAAGGAACCAATCAGCGTAGCCGTCTCAAACCACTCTCGTCTTCTCGCAGTATCTGTGCAGGCTAGAAATAAACCAATCAGCGAAGACTATAATGACAGATGCCCGGATGACGCTGGCTAAATTTGTTAGCTGGGGCGTCATCTGCCACGGCGCAGGGAGTCGTCACGTTGACCTTGTGGAACTACAATAAAAGTATCGGAGGAGAGCGTTTGGGAAAGCCTCGATGCCTCATGTACATAATAAGTCACCAGTTCAAACTTCTACCATTATTCCTATCAGATGACGTCGCCATGCAAACATGGGGAAACTTTCGCTTCTCGCTTCTCTCTTTCGGCAAGTGCCAACATGTCGAAAGTCGTCTGCTAGCACTATCCACTGTTCCCGTGTAATCCAGGAGTCCAGAGGCACCTACCTGTCCGCGTCAACCAAGCCGATCCAATGTTTATGTCACAAGGGTGGATGCCTTATACGTTCCTTCCTTGGTCTGAGTGACTGCCTATCGTATCAGTCTGCCTGTCCACATTACGTATGCCTGTTATCATAGGCGTCTAACAGTGCAGATAGACTTGTTCAGCTCGGCGCAGGCATAATTATACGCGTACCCTGTGACTTGTAAACTGTAGGCTAGTTCCCCAACCCTCCCCCCTCCCCACCTCTCTCTCTCTCTCTCTCTCTCTCTCTCTCTCTCTCTCTCTCTCCCTCCCTCCCTCCCTCCCTCCCTCCCTCTCTCTCTCTCTCTCAGTGTTTTCAGTTCTTTATGAGCAAGGACAATTTGTAAGATAGGCAGAAATGCCTAAAATTTCATCCTTGATAAATAAAGAATCAATCAATCAATCAATCTCTCTCTCTCTCTCTCTCTCTCTCTCTCTCTCTCTCTCTCTCTCTCTCTCTTTCTCTTCCCTGTTGGATTCCCCCTTTGCTCTGTGTGTGTGTGTGTGTGTGTGTGTGTGTGTGTGTGTGTGTGTGTGTGTGTGTGTGTGTGTGTGAATGTGTGTGTGTGTGTGTGTGTGTGTGTGTGTGTGTGTGTCTGTCTGCCTGCCTGCCTGCCTGTCTGTCTGTCTGTCTGTCTGTCTGTCTGTCTGTCTGTCTGTCTGTCTGTCTGTCTGTCTGTCTGTCTGTCTGTCTGTCTGTCTGTCTGTCTGTCTGTCTGTCTGTCCTCCCTCTCTCTCTCTCTCTCTCTCTCTCTCTCTCTCTCTCTCTCTCTCTCTCTCGTAAAGGACTTATTTGGCACGGAAAGTTACCTAATTTCCTAACCATTAAAAAGTTTAGAGATTCCTTCATTCGCTTCCGATTTGGAATAAACAAATTGAGAGTTAACCAACATTACAGGTACAATGAAACAAGCGATCTGGTTTGTCCATTCTGTAATACACTTGAAAATGAAACCCACTTCTTGCTAGAATGTAGCACATATGATAAGCTAAGGGAAAGATATATTGCAAAATATGTACATCCGAACAAAATATACTGTACTTACCTCTTAAAAGAAAACATCAGAAAATTATGGATGTATCAATGGTTATATTTCATGCACTAAAACTAAGCAAGCTCAAGATAAATGTATGGAAACACAATCTGTTTACAATGTGCTTGAAAATGTGTGCATGCCTAGCCAGTCCTAGAACTGTAGGGACTGCTTGTGTGTGTTGTTATGCAATCATGATATCATTCAATGGGCTGTCGGCCTATGAATAAAGCAAGTTCAAGTTCTCTCTCTCTCTCTCTCTCTCTCTCTCTCTCTCTCTCTCTGTCTCTCTCTCTCCCTCTCTCTCTCTCTCTCTCTCTCTCTCTCTCTCTCTCTCTCTCTCTCTCTCTCTCTCTCTCTGTCTGTCTGTATGTCTGTCTGTCTGTCTGTCTGTCTGTCTGTCTGTCTGTCTGTCTGTCTGTCTGTCTGTCTGTCTGTCTGTCTGTCTGTCTGTCTGTCTGTCTGTCTGTCTGTCTGTCGGTCTCTCTCTCTGTCTGTCTGTCTCTCTGTCTGTCTCTCTGTCTCTCTCTCTGTTTGTCTCTGTCTCTCTCTCTGTCTGTCTCTCTCTCTCTAAAGATGCTATGGACTATCCGCAGTCAAATACCAAAGTTGTTCTTCAAACTGTTTGATGCACAAATACAACCTCTGCTGTTAAACGCATCAGAGCTATGAGGATTACAGGAACATTCAAACGTAGAGAAAACGCACATGTTCGCATGTAAGCAATTTCTGAAAGTTGACGCAAAAAGTCCAAATAATCTAGTTTATGGTGAAACAGGAAGATTCCCCCTTAGAATCAATAGTACTATAAGGGCTATTACATATTGGCTCAAACTACAAAAAATGCCAAATGATAGACTACCAAAACAGGCACTTGTTATGCTTTCCAATATAACCGTCCCAAACGAACTAAACTGGTTAAAGTCTATTAAAGATTGCCTCTGTGAATCGGGTTATGTATTTATCTGGTACAACAAAGGAACTAACAACGAAAAGGGTTTTCTGAAAATCTTAAAATGAGACTCCAAGACTGTTACAGACAAGAATAGAGTTACAAAATCAGTGGAAGCGAGCGTTTCGCATTGTACAGAACCATTAAACACAATTTCCAATGTGAAAAGTACTTGAGCTCTCTCGCAATTACAAAATTTAGAGTAGCACTTGCTCGGTTCAGATTTGGAAGGAATCATTTAAGAGGTTATGCGTTTGTGGTCAAAGAGATATTCTGTCCATTCTGCACAGATCAAATGGAAGACGAAGCTCATTTCTTACTCAATTGCTACCTATACACAGATCTAAGAGAAAAGTACCTAGGAATCTATATCAAACACATGAATAACACGGGACTTAATTTCATCTTCAAAACAAAAAGTGTTGCCATGTACATCTATTATGCCTTGAAATATCGTAGGTTATATCTTGAATAACGCCGAAAAGTATCATGTTCCATTCAGTTCAGCATGCAAAAATTATGATTTCCCGAACAAATGCCATTTCTGAAGCTGCTGGTATTAATAGATACCTTACAATGTAACCAATTGCCAACCCCCGACTCCCCCCATGATATTTCTTTCGATTTATAAGTCCCCAATCAACCGATTCCCCATTAACAAAACGAGGAAAACGCACTGTGGTGTGAAATGGCATCCTAGAGCTGTTCCAAACTCCCGCCCAGTCCTTTAAGGCTCCTACACACGTACCGGTTGTCCCCCGGTTTTGCTGCCGATCCGGTCAAGAATCGGAACCGTTGACTCATTTGCATACAATCCGGCCCGGTTCTTGTCCGTAGGGCAAGCTCTATTCCCCGACCCGGTCTCGACCAATTCATATGTCGGGCAATGCGAGAACGACGAGAATCTCGCGACTAGTTGCCAATATAAATGGCGGACCTGTCTCCACTTCGCACAGAAAACGGTGCATTTGGGGGATACTAAAATCCCATCCAAAGAAAATGTAAGCCATGAACAGCATTAATTTATCAAAGCTGTATGTTGAATGCATCAATAGGTCGTGAAAGCTCCTACATTGTAAAATTGGAAATGCGGGTCAATGCACCTTCACGCAAAAGCATCTGTCAGCAGCTTTTGTTGCGTGCATTTTCGCACAGAAAACGCTGATTTTTGGGGATAATAGAACCCCATCCAAAGCCATGAACAGCATTAATTTATCAAATCTGTATGTTGAATGCATCAATAGATCATGAAAGCTCCTACGTTTTAAAATTGCAAATGCAGGTCGACGCATATAGATCTACAAGAGGAACAGGAAGCATCTGTCCGCGGCTTGCGTGTTCGCACAGAAAATGCTGTATATCGGGATACTAGAACCCCATCCAAAGAAAATGTAAGCCATGAACAGCATTAATTTATCAAAGCTGTATGTTGAATGCATCAATATCTCGTGACAGCTCCTACATTTTAAAATCCGATGCAGATCACACGCACAACCATGTGTCCTCTGGCTCTGGTCGACTGTTATCATTATTGCGTGTTCGCACAGAAAACGCTGTAATTGGGGGATACTAAAACCCCATCCAAAGAAAATGTAAGCCATGAACAGCATTAATTTATCAAATCTGTATGTTGAATGCATCAATAGGTCGTGAAAGCTCCTACATTTTACAAATCCGATGCAGATCATACGCATAGAGCTACACGTCGAAGCGTCGTTGCCATAGCTCGGCGAAGGGACGTAACTCTAAATTCTGACCTCGCTCTGCGTAAATGAAAATCGCTCGAGTGCGCGGTCTCGGTGTAATCATTGCGTGTGGCTGTCAACCCGATTTTTACACGCACGGTCAGACCGGATCGGGAGCAAAATCGGCTTGAAAACCAGTACGTGTGTAGGCGCCTGAAACACGGGATTGGTGTTGGCTTTTCGTCAAACTCAGGCAAGGCACTTGCGGTCCGTATGACGACAACAGGCTTTTCGCAAAGAACGACACACATTATATAGAAAGACAGAGTGATGTAGAACTGTGCATGAACAAGCAGTTTATATTTAGGCGCCAGGACAGGCTACAACTGACAGATGAAGGAAGAAAAGCCACAGAACATTTTTAAAATCGAGCGTGGCGAGGCCGCCATTAGCGCATAGCTGGACACATCTCTACCGATACGTCACAAGCACGAACCCATCTGATTGGCTGTTCGAGGGAGTGTCCGACGGACGTGAACAAACACGCTTCTATAGGGCGGACACTCGACAGAACATTGCTTGCGAGACTTGCATGCGCGACATTTCCTATGGAAACAAACGTAGTTGTCAGAACATTGCCACGTTCGAGCACACCCGAAACATTTCTTGCCACTTGAAAGTGAGACATTTCCTATGGAAACAAACATAGTTGTCAGAACATTGCCAAGTTCGAGCACACCCGAAACATTTCTTGCCACTTGAAAGTGAGACATTTCCTATGGAAACAAACATAGTTGTCAGAACATTGCCAAGTTCGAGCACACCCGAAACATTTCTTGCCACTTGAAAGTGAGACATTTCCTATGGAAACAAACGTAGTTGTCAGAACATTGCCACGTTCAAGCACACCCGAAATATTTCTTGCCACTTGAAAGTGAGACATTTCCTATGGAAACAAACGTAGTTGTCAGAACATTGCCACGTTCGAGCACACCAAAAAATATTTCTTTCCACTTGAAAGTGAGACATTTCCTATGGAAACAAACATAGTTGTCAGAACATTGCCAAGTTCGAGCACACCCGAAACATTTCTTGCCACTTGAAAGTGAGACATTTCCTATGGAAACAAACATAGTTGTCAGAACATTGCCAAGTTCGAGCACACCCGAAACATTTCTTGCCACTTGAAAGTGAGACATTTCCTATGGAAACAAACGTAGTTGTCAGAACATTGCCACGTTCAAGCACACCCGAAATATTTCTTGCCACTTGAAAGTGAGACATTTCCTATGGAAACAAACATAGTTGTCAGAACATTGCCACGTTCGAGCACACCCGAAACATTTCTTGCCACTTGAAAGTGAGACATTTCCTATGGAAACAAACATAGTTGTCAGAACATTGCCACGTTCAAGCACACCCGAAACATTTCTTTCCGCTTGAAAGCGCGACATTTCCTATGAAAACAAACATAGTTCTCAGAACATTGCCAAGTTCGAGCACACCCGAAATATTTCTTGCCACTTGAAAGTGAGACATTTCCTATGGAAACAAACATAGTTGTCAGAACATTGCCACGTTCAAGCACACCAAAAAACATTTCTTGCCACTTTAAAGTGAGACATTTCCTATGGAAACAAACGTAGTTGTCAGAACATTGCCAAGTTCGAGCACACACGAAACATTTCTTGCCACTTTAAAGTGAGACATTTCCTATGGAAACAAACGTAGTTGTCAGAACATTGCCACGTTCGAGCACACCCGAAACATTTCTTGCCACTTTAAAGTGAGACATTTCCTATGGAAACAAACGTAGTTGTCAGAACATTGCCACGTTCGAGCACACCCAAAGCATTTCTTGCCACTTTAAAGTGAGACATTTCCTATGGAAACAAACATAGTTCTCAGAACATTGCCACGTTCGAGCACACCCGAAACATTTCTTGCCACTTGAAAGTGAGACATTTCCTATGGAAACAAACATAGTTGTCAGAACATTGCCACGTTCAAGCACACCCAAAAACATTTCTTGCCACTTGAAAGTGAGACATTTTCTATGGAAACAAACATAGTTGTCAGAACATTGCCAAGTTCGAGCACACCCGAAATATTTCTTGCCACTTGTAAGTGAGACATTTCCTATGGAAACAAACATAGTTGTCAGAACATTGCCACGTTCGAGCACACCCGAAATATTTCTTGCCACTTGAAAACGCAACATTTCATATGGAAACAAACATAGTTGTCAGAACATTGCCACGTTCGAGCACACCCAAAATATTTCTTGCCACTTGAAAACGCAACATTTCATATGGAAACAAACATAGTTGTCAGAACATTGCCACGTTCGAGCACACCCGAAATATTTC
The DNA here is from genome assembly GCA_034096865.1 of Theodoxus fluviatilis. NCBI lineage: Eukaryota > Metazoa > Mollusca > Gastropoda > Cycloneritida > Neritidae > Theodoxus > Theodoxus fluviatilis. Next base: position 73,669 of record JAWQFJ010001333.1, read on the forward strand.
TTGCCACTTGAAAGTGAAACATTTCCTATGGAAACAAACATAGTTGTCAGAACATTGCCACGTTCGAGCACACCCGAAATATTTCTTTCCGCTTGAAAGCGCGACATTTCCTATGGAAACAAACATAGTTGTCAGAACATTGCCACGTTCGAGCACACCCGAAATATTTCTTTCCGCTTGAAAGCGCGACATTTCCTATGGAAACAAACATAGTTGTCAGAACATTGCCACGTTCGAGCACACCCGAAATATTTCTTTCCGCTTGAAAGCGCGACATTTCCTATGGAAACAGCAAAGTTGCCAGGATTGTGTCCACGTGTGGAGGTCGTGAGCCATCGCGGCTCCCGGGCATCGTGGACGTGGACTCTCGTCAGGTTTCCAGACAAAGGGCGACAGAACCACTGACCCAAACATTACATTAGGCTTTTTTTGAAAAGCTTAGGTTATGGTGACCCAACAGAACCCATTTTTTCCTGCCGACGCTAACCTTTTTTCGATCGTTAAAAAAAAAGGAAGACAGAAAGAAAATTCGGAAAAGCTTCTATAGACGGGCCACACGAGTGGACTCGTCCGAGGAGAGGGGTGTGGGAAAGACAGCCAAGCTGGCGGGAAACACAAACTGACGGGACACATCTAGTTAGCTGCGTTTTTACTCGTTCTTTTTCTTCCGAAGCGTCATTCTAATCATTAATCGCTGCGAATTTATGGAGAAATTACCACCAACATCGCTTGCCAGTCAGATGCTGTTGCTTGCTGGCTTGTATGGCCCGCCAGCTTGGCCGTCTTTCCACACCCCTCTCCTCGGACGAGTCCACCAGTGTGGCCCGCCAGCTTGGCCGTCTTTCCACACCCCTCTCCTCTGACGAGTCCACCAGTGTGGCCCGCCAGCTTGGCCGTCTTTCCACACCCCTCTCCTCTGACGAGTCCACCAGTGTGGCCCGCCAGCTTGGCCGTCTTTCCACACCCCTCTCCTCTGACGAGTCCACCAGTGTGGCCCGCCAGCTTGACCGTCTTTCCACACCCCTCTCCTCGGACGAGTCCACCAGTGTGGCCCGCCAGCTTGGCCGTCTTTCCACACCCCTCTCCTCTGACGAGTCCACCAGTGTGGCCCGCCAGCTTGGCCGTCTTTCCACACCCCTCTCCTCTGACGAGTCCACCAGTGTGGCCCGCCAGCTTGACCGTCTTTCCACACCCCTCTCCTCTGACGAGTCCACCAGTGTGGCCCGCCAGCTTGACCGTCTTTCCACACCCCTCTCCTCGGACGAGTCCACTAGTGTGGCCCGCCAGCTTGGCCGTCTTTCCACACCCCTCTCCTCTGACGAGTCCACCAGTGTGGCCCGCCAGCTTGGCCGTCTTTCCACACCCCTCTCCTCGGACGAGTCCACTAGTGTGGCCCGCCAGCATGGCCGTCTTTCCACACCCCTCTCCTCGGACGAGTCCACTAGTGTGGCCCGCCAGCATGGCCGTCTTTCCACACCCCTCTCCTCGGACAAGTCCACTAGTGTGGCCCGCCAGCTTGGCCGTCTTTCCACACCCCTCTCCTCGGACGAGTCCACCAGTGTGGCCCGCCAGCTTGGCTGTCTTTCCCACACCCCTCTCCTCGGACGAGTCCACCAGTGTGGCCCGCCAGCTTGGCCGTCTTTCCACACCCCTCTCCTCGGACGAGTCCACCAGTGTGGCCCGCCAGCTTGGCTGTCTTTCCCACACCCCTCTCCTCGGACGAGTCCACTAGTGTGGCCCGCCAGCATGGCCGTCTTTCCACACCCCTCTCCTCGGACGAGTCCACTAGTGTGGCCCGCCAGCATGGCCGTCTTTCCACACCCCTCTCCTCGGACAAGTCCACTAGTGTGGCCCGCCAGCTTGGCCGTCTTTCCACACCCCTCTCCTCGGACGAGTCCACCAGTGTGGCCCGCCAGCTTGGCTGTCTTTCCCACACCCCTCTCCTCGGACGAGTCCACCAGTGTGGCCCGCCAGCTTGGCCGTCTTTCCACACCCCTCTCCTCGGACGAGTCCACCAGTGTGGCCCGCCAGCTTGGCTGTCTTTCCCACACCCCTCTCCTCGGACGAGTCCACCAGTGTGGCCCGCCAGCATGGCCGTCTTTCCCACACCCCTCTCCTCGGACGAGTCCACTAGTGTGGCCCGTTTATGGAAACCTTTCCGAAAATTGACGGTAAACAGCAAACTGCATGCCGTCACGTCTTCCCTACCCTCCGAGTACTCGGGGAATCCCCTATTTACGTTTAAAAAAGCGTTTTTAGCAAAAAGAAAAATATGATTAACGTTCAATCTGGCCTCTTCTAAAAGAAAATGTTTGAATAAGAAAAAAAAAGATCAGGTCGACCTGCTGACCTTTTCCCTCATTACTCGGGATAGCTGGACCCTTTGCGCATGCTCTCTGAGTACGTGCGTCAAAACCGAAAATAGTGCCGACCGCTGGTCACGTGATGGGAAAAGAGGGTTTCAGTTCACCTTTGGAGAGCTGTGATAACCACCCTCACCTCATACCCCCCAAAAAACAAGAAGGGCAAAGCCCACACGACTC
>JAWQFJ010001333.1:88711-104047 GCA_034096865.1 Theodoxus fluviatilis
TGAATACTGACAACAGTAGAACGCAGACACCACTGAATACTGACAACAGTAGAACGGAGACACCACTGAATACTGACAGCAGTAGAACGGAGACACCACTGAATACTGACAGCAGTAGAACGGAGACACCACTGAATACTGACAGCAGTAGAACGGAGACACCACTGAATACTGACAGCAGTAGAACGGAGACACCACTGAATACTGACAACAGTAGAACGGAGACACCACTAAATACCGACAAGAGTAGAACGGAGACACCACTGAATACTGACAGCCGTAGAGCGGAGACACCACTGAATACTGACAGCAGTAGAACGAAGACACCACTGAATACTGACAACAGTAGAACGGAGACACCACTGAATACTGACAACAGTAGAACGGAGACACCACTGAATACTGACAGCAGTAGAACGGAGACACCACTAAATACTGACAACAGTAGAACGGAGACACCACTGAATACTGACAGCAGTAGAACGGAGACACCACTGAAAACTGACAGCAGTAGAACGAACACACCACTGAAAACTGACAGCAGTAGAACGGAGACACCACTGAATACTGACAACAGTAGAACGGAGACACAACTGAATACTGACAACAGTAGAACGGAGACACCAGAAGAATGAAGACAATGGAGACACCAGAAGAATGAAGACAATACTTGAAATGGAGACACCAGAGGAATGAAGACAATACTTGAAATGGAGACACCAGAGGAATGAAGACAATACTTGAAATGGAGACACCAGAGGAATGAAGACAATACTTGAAATGGAGACACCAGAAGAATGAAGACAATACTTGAAATGGAGACACCTGGGAAAGAGGACATCAAGGAGACGAAAACACTTGATGAGTGGAGAAACCATTCAACAGAGACACCAGTAGAAAGGATATGCCAGAAGAATGTTAGTCGAAATGGAGACACCTGGGAAACAAACACACCAGAACAAGCAAGACACCAGGAAAAATGAGACACCATGAGAATAGAGACATAGGAGATTGGAGACACAAAGAGAGTGGAGTCATTGGCAGAATGGAGACACTAAGGTTATGTGGGTGCGTGGGTAGCCGATGGATGGATGGATGGACGGACGGACTGCCAAGCGGACGGATGGAAAGATGGATGATGGGTGAATGAGCTTTATAGCTTAACGGCCTCTGTAGGTTTCGTAACCCATTGACAACCCAGGCCACCTGTGATGGTGGAAGTATGAGGAAGTCAAGATGCCACTTCTCGTCTTTATGTAATGAGATTAGGTTGGACTGCCCATCCTCTCCCCTTTGACCTGTGGAGACGGGGGTCGGGGGGTCGGGGGGTCGGGGGGTCGGGGGTGGGAAGACATATCGGGAAACAAAAAATCTGGAAAATGAAGACACCAAAAGAGTCTGCAGGCGCGTGGTGGGTTGGGGTGGGTAGGGCTTGGTGGGAAGCATCTACCTCTGGTCCATGTGTAAGCGCTGGGGCATGTTGCTTTGTAAATGAGGTCAGCAAGAAATCAAAGTTCTGATGAGGGCAGTCTTTCAGTGCCGTCTTCCTGTCTTCCTACAGCGATGCAGCGGGCGTTTTCGTCGGGAAGCTTCTGGCGAGAGTTCTTCCCGGTCCCTCCCTCAGTTCTTGCACTGTCAGAGACATGGCCACCGTGTTTTCGTAAAGCAGCTGTTGAGATTTGTACTCGTCTGTTCCGTGTGCTCGAACCTTCGCGTAGCAGGAAGAAATTGTCGCAGTTCGCCCTTCACGCTGACTCTTGGACCTCTCTCGGTGGTTCTGGAGATGCTTGGTTCCACAAAGCTGAGTCATGGAATTGCAGTCAAGGAGGAGAAGGTAAAAAAACTCCAGGCGGCCGTGGGAGGAGTTGGTTCCGGCTTTGCGTTCTACACGTTTCTATCGGGTCTCAAAGGTAAAGGCGCCCCAGTGGGTTGGGGGTCAGAATAGACCCACCGTGTCTCGCTACAGGATTGGTAAGAGGTGAATAAATAGGGACACCGTGACTTGACTTGGGCTTATTCTAAACTGTTCAGGTGATTTTCGTGCTTAATGGACGTAGATAGCATTCAAAGGATGATAGGCCGTAAAACTCCATCCAGTAAAGGTAACGGTGTGGTTTTATATAGCGACTAATTAGTCATGATCGAGTCTCAAACCGCTGTACTTTTTCTCCCCTGGTCATTGGGCCACTTAATCAATCTTTTGCCGGCACCTGACGACAAACACATCGACTGACAGGTGGTATTCTCAGGAACCAGCACTATCTCCACTCCCTGAGGAGTATTCCCACCTGATTCTGTGTCACGGACTCAGAGAAGGTTTACTTGTACTACAGTGCTCGTTTTTACTCCTTTTGAGGAGAGGCAGTTCGAGCGCGGCACCTTGACTGAGGAAGCACGGGATCCACGGAGTTTCGAACGCCACAACCGCTAGTGGCGAGCGCCAGTCGGCAAGGTCTGCCTGGAGCACCCCTAGTGGCGAGCGACAAGGTCTGCCTGGAGCTCCCCTAGCTGCTTCTGCTTCCCCCAGACGCCGCCGCACCAGCAGGAATGCGCCTTCGCCACGTGGAGCGAGCGGTCTGGGGCCAGACACTCCCAACTCGCAGGATCAATGGAGAACCTTTTGAGCAGTCTCCAGGGTGAGTCCTTGAAGCGCTCTTTCGTCCACCGTGGCAGCAAAAAAAGATAAGTTTTTAGTGCACACGTTGCTATGGCCACCACCTCGCTGCGAGACCAGTAACAAGCCTGCGACGAAAGTGGAGACTGGAGGAGAAAGGGTGACAGAAGAAAGGCGGGCATCAACTGGCATGAAGGCTGATCGAAGACGGGCAATCTCTGCTGACAACATTTCTCTAGTCTTCCTGGAAAGCACTGCTTGGTCTACTTAGAGCCTGGCGCCAGCGAGTAGCAGTGAGGTGTGCTCTTCTGGCTCTCCAGCGCATGGCTGTGCTGCGGCAGTGCAGGTGTACTGCTCTTCTGGCTCTCCAGAGCATGGCTGTGCTGCGGCAGTGCAGGTGTACTGCTCTTCTGGCTCTCCAGAGCATGGCTGTGCTGCGGCAGTGCAGGTGTACTGCTCTTCTGGCTCTCCAGCGCATGGCTGTGCTGCGGCAGTGCAGGTGTACTGCTCTTCTGGCTCTCCAGCGCATGGCTGTGCTGCGGCAGTGCAGGTGTACTGCTCTTCTGGCTCTCCAGCGCATGGCTGTGCTGCGGCAGTGCAGGTGTACTGCTCTTCTGGCTCTCCAGAGCATGGCTGTGCTGCGGCAGTGCAGGTGTACTGCTCTTCTGGCTCTCCAGAGCATGGCTGTGCTGCGGCAGTGCAGGTGTACTGCTCTTCTGGCTCTCCAGCGCATGGCTGTGCTGCGGCAGTGCAGGTGTACTGCTCTTCTGGCTCTCCAGCGCATGGCTGTGCTGCGGCAGTGCAGGTGTACTGCTCTTCTGGCTCTCCAGAGCATGGCTGTGCTGCGGCAGTGCAGGTGTACTGCTCTTCTGGCTCTCCAGCGCATGGCTGTGCTGCGGCAGTGCAGGTGTACTGCTCTTCTGGCTCTCCAGCGCATGGCTGTGCTGCGGCAGTGCAGGTGTACTGCTCTTCTGGCTCTCCAGAGCATGGCTGTGCTGCGGCAGTGCAGGTGTACTGCTCTTCTGGCTCTCCAGCGCATGGCTGTGCTGCGGCAGTGCAGGTGTACTGCTCTTCTGGCTCTCCAGCGCATGGCTGTGCTGCGGCAGTGCAGGTGTACTGCTCTTCTGGCTCTCGAGAGCATGGCTGTGCTGCGGCAGTTCTGGACGTGGCCGACGGAGAGTAGTGTGCCTGTTGGTAGTGCACGGCAGAACGTTCATAGTCATCGCACACGTCAAGATGAACGTTACACTGTTTACAGCTTGTTCTACGAAACGCTTGGGCCTAATTAGGGTCTGTTTGGATAACCTTATTGTTGGTTGGTGTACGTTAATTGTTGTTGACCTTCTGGGTACTTAATCGAGCTGACTTTGTGTCCCGCAATGCTGTTCCACCGAAAATGTATCCAGGACGAGAACCTATGGATGTCTCTGTTTCTTCAAGACCTGGGGCAAGACTCATGGATGCAGTCCAAGGTAGCCACGCAATTCTTGCGGCAGTAAACTCGATCACGCACGGTTAGAGCTGTGTGCATGTCAGCCGTCTCCATTTAGACGCTGCTACTGCAGTCCTGTTCCTGGAGCAAAGGCCTTTCTGCACCACACCGCAGGGAACAATATACACCGTCAGGACCACAACACACTCGTACATGCACAGAGAGAGAGAGAGAGAGAGAGAGAGAGAGAGAGAGAGAGAGAGAGAGAGAGAGAGAGTCAGACAGACAGACAGAGAGAGCATAGACACTCATAACAATGAGTGTCTATGAAGAGTCTAGAGAGAGAGGGGGGAGGGGGGGAGGCCGGGAGAGACAGACAGGCAGGCAGGCAAACACGAGAGAGAGAGAGAGAGAGAGAGAGAGAGAGAGAGAGAGAGAGAGAGAGAGAGAGAGAGAGAGAGAGAGAGAGAGAGAACGAACTTTATTTTACAAGGGTAGTGAATTAGGCAGTAGTGCCTTTCTTACATTCAGCTCTTGAGGCAAACTATTCAAATGTGGTGAGAGAGAGAGAGAGAGAGAGAGAGAGAGAGAGAGAGAGAGAGAGAGAGAGAGAGAGAGAGAGAAGAGAGAGAGAGAGAGAGAGGGGGGGGGGAGCTGGGGGAAGAGAGAGAGAGAGAGAGAGAGCACTATCACACACACACACCTCTTACACCTCTGCTCAGACATGCGCAAGGCAAGCCTGACCTCTCGCTAAACCCTCCGACCTATAATCTTTCCCAACGCCCTAACCTGCTCCCCCTGTCCTGCCTCAACGTGGACTCATCCGCAAGAACTGGACCGAGGGAGTCACCTAGTAAGGCCGAAGACGACCTAGCTCTATCCCACTCCCCCCCCCCCCATTCCCCAACCCCCCTCTCCTGTAACCCCCACCGCACTTTTTTTTCCTTGCACCCTCCCCAAATTACCCCCCTGCCCAATGATCTCTACCCCCAGCCCCTCCTCCTTCATTCCCCGACATCTCTTCGCCCCTACCACTTTCATCACCCCCTTCATTCCACTCCCTCCCCCCCCCCCCTCCCCCCTGCAATGTATCCCTTTCCCTTCCGCTTCTCCCTTTTATTTCCCCTGGGAGACACCCCCACCCCACCCACCCATTTTCCGGCCCCCTTCTTACCTGTCTCCTGCTATCACCCCCCTGTGTTCCTCCCCCTCCCCCTTCTGCAATCTCTTTGGCACTAAAGCTTCCTACCCCTCACTCTCTCACCCCACCCCATCCCCTCCCCTTTTGCTTCTTCCTAACCAACCGCATCCACCTTCCCCACTTCCTCCCACTCCTCCTCCTCCTCTCTCGCTCTGGAAATCTCTTCACAGCAGCCACCAACCCCCCCCCCCCACCCCCCCCGCACAATCCTCACCCCCCTTCAACCCAACCCTCTCACCCTTTCCTTTCAACCTCCCCTCTCCTACCCACTCATCGTCCCCTTAAGCTCTGCCCCCCTGCCAGGACCCCATAACACCCCCACCCTTCGAGGCGAAGGGGGTATAACGGATGAAGGCACGCGACCACAGCCTCCACTCTTCAATCCCCTCTTCCCCCTCAAGCCGTCCCCAACCTGGCCTCCCCCAGGCTAATAAGCTCGTCCGCAGGAGCGGGGGAGGAGAAGGAAGCTTTTCACTGAGGGAACCGAGGCGAATCCACTATTGATGTTGAGGGGGGTTGCTGTAGTTTGTACTTGAGAAACGCGTGGGTCTCGCGTGTGAGTTGGAGGGAAGTTTGACATGGAAGAGCTGATTGAGTGTGCGAGAGGGAGGGATCATATGCAATGAGTAGAAAGCGTACGGATGTGTAGAGCACTCTCGATACTATGTGAACCTTCTCTTTGTTTATCAGCGTTGTCTTCGCCCGTCCGCACCTCGTGTTGAGCTGAACTACGACGACCACGCAAATGGCACCTGACTCTAGAGAAACATCATAGGCATGGCGAAACTATAGAGCTTTACAGGAGATGCTGAATATGCAGCTCTGTGACGAGAAGTCACGTGAATGAAGATTGCGGGTCGGTTGGCGGTCTTCTCTCTCCCCCGACCTAACACCCTCACCCACCCCCACTCCTCCCTCCTTGACCAGTAAAATTCCCTCTTCTCTCTCTCTCTCTCTCTCTCTCTCTCTCTCTCTCTCTCTCTCTCTCTCTCTCTCTCTCTCTCTCTCTCTCTCTCTCTCTCTCACACACACACACACACACACATGCACACACGCAGTCACATACGCATTTAAACAGACACGTACACAGACGCACGCACGCACGCACGCACGCACACACACACACACACACACACACGCAGTCACATACACGCATATAAACACACACACACACACACACACACACACACACACACCACACACAATACACATATACACATCGATCCCTAACCCCACCCACCATCCAAAACCCACTCCCCACCCAACCCCTCATCATTAAAGCCCCTTTTACTAGTTTTAGGCAGCCCCCCACCCCCACCCCATCTTTATTCTTTTTTCCCCTTTTCCTGTTTTCATCCTTCTCTTCCCTGCTCCACACCTGCGCAGCATCCCTACCGCCCGTCTTCTGCTGTCTCTACTCTCCTCTCCCTCGCCCCCTTACGCCATCCCCCCTTCCTTTCCATCTTGTCCCGATCTCTCTTCCGCCCTGTTCTCTCCATCACAGCGCACCGCCTCGACGTAGCATCATCCCAGTACACGCTTCTCGTCCGAGATTCTTGGATTTCTACAACACGCTTACTTATCAATGGTAATAGGGACAAAAGGGCAGAGGAGCACTTATAAATTGAAAAATACAGACACAGAACCCGCACAAGTTGACTGCCTGGAATGGAAAGGGACTGACGGTGTGACCACTGTCGCTGGCTTCTTTTTTCCCCTCACTGTAGTTTGTTGGTCTTTCCATTCATTTTGGTCCCACTACATTTTATCTTGAAGAAGATATGGAAAGGGAAGGCTGATAAGCGATCGAGGGCAGGGCCGGACCCAGGGGGGGTTCCAGGGGTTCCGGAACCCACCCCCCCCCCCCCCCCTAGAAAAAGCATGTACCTTGGTTTGAGTTGTTTTGTTTAAAAACATTTTTTGTGTGTGTCTCCAAAACAATGCTGCTCTTACCCCTCAAAACAAGGCCCAGAATGCACCAGATTGCACAGATTTTAACCGTTTTTCGCCACTTCGCTGATTTGTCCCCCCCAACCAAAAAGGAACCCCCCCCCCCACAACTCATTTGGTCCGGCCCTGGAGGGAGAGAGGGAGAGCGGGGTACAAGGGTGCGGGAAACAAGTGAAAGTTTATGAGGAGGAGGAGGAGGAGGTCCATCGAGAGACAAAAAAAGGAGGAGGAGGAGGAGAGGGAGGAGGGGGGACGAAACGCTTTCAGACGGATCGCACATGGGCCTAGCGGAGTAGGATGCTTGCGTGCGACTAAGCTAGCGGTTTGCTGACGAGAGTGCAATTAAAGGTTCGCTGTTTTCCGGCAAGAGGGAGCGGTTAGTAGGAGGAGGGATAGTTGTGAGGGTACGGCTCTGGCGCTTGTCTTAGGTGTCCGGCGACTTGGCTCTCTTCAGGCTTTATTGTGTCGTCTGTGTGTATGTGTGTGGGGTGTGGTGATTCTGTGTGTGGTCTGTGTGTGTGTGTCTGTGTGTGATCTGGATGTGAGGAGGTAGCAGTGTGTCTAGATGGATGTGGTCTGTAGTGTACGTGTGCCGAGGAGTAGGAGGAGGAGTGAGGACAATCTTCCGTCCATGTCGGTCTCTATCCTGCTGTGGCTGCGCTTGAGTCAGCAAAGGTCAAGTGTCGCTGTCCACTCTTGTGTTATGTATGTCTGTAAGTTCTGTGCTGCCTGTGTGTGACCTCATGTCTAGGTCTGCTGCCTGGGTGCTCGTGCTTCCTGTTCTTTAGTCGCCAGCGCGTGTAGTGGCTGTCATCCGTGTGTGTGGCTCTGGATGGTCTTTTTGGTAGGCTCAGCCCCCTTGCCTTCTTTGACTACGTGACCTGTGACCTGCTTTCAGCTTTCTGCTGCTTTGTCCGATTGAGTAACAGGTTCTTCGTACTGGTGTTTGAATAGTCTGTGTGTCGTGTGTCTGTGTGTGTCTGTGTGCGTCTGTGTAGTGCTTGTCGCTGTCTCCGTGTGTGTCTATCTGTTGCTGGATTCTGTTCCTCATGTTGCGTGACGATCTCGTGCTGTGTGTATGATGAGACTGTTCAGTAATCTTTGTGGTACCGATCTCAGTTTGTCCTGAGGGCTTGTCGTCCTGTCTGCTGTAGTGTCTCAGTGTGTGTGATGTTGAGTGTGCTCTAGGACTCGCATGCTCCATGAGCAATAATGTCGGAGTAAATGGCCAGTGCGTGCGCAATGGAGCCTGATGCTTGTCTGAGCGCTGAGAAGTGCTATTTCATGTGTCGTGACCTCTGCATTGTTCATTCGTAGCTGTGTCCAATGTGCTGCTGTTTGTGGTTTGTGCTGACATGTGTCTGTGGGTTGGGGGGGGGGGTGTGTGTCCTGGACAGTTACGTCTGTCTTGGACTCGTCATCAAAGTCACGAATTAGCATGTCCGAGTATTGTTGAGTTGTCTCTCCAGCTTGTGTGTCAGTTCTGTTGTGACGTCGGGCCTTGTTCACTTTGTTGATTTTGCCAACTTGAAGCCCGTAGCTTTTTGCGTGTTCGTCCCATGCATGTACGCTTGTGGTTGGGCTTCTCGTGTGTAGTGGTGTTCCGCTGATCTCGTGTGTCCCTGCATATGCTTCGGCTGAGTGTCTTGTGCCGTGTCTGTGGTGCTCGACAGGAGACTAGTCCAAGTTTACGTCTTCACTTCTGGCCTCTAATGTGTGTCCATCAATGGTCTATCGAGTCATATGATGACGTGTAACTGTTGATTGTCTTTGCCTCTGTCCTGTGCTATATGTCTGATTGATTCGTCGTGGTCTGCTAGGCTGTTCTAGTCATTATCGCTTAAGGAATGAGGCTGCAAGAGTGTGGGGTGGAGAGTAGACAGTGTCCAGCGTGTGCGCTGCCTGGTTTGCACCGCTTGTCCTGAGCCATTTTCCTGGTGCTGGTGGTGTAAGTCCTGTCTGTAGAGATTGAACTAGTGGACTGCGGCTTTTTGCGTTTTTCCGGGGGTTCAGTTTTTAGAGATTATTTTTTTCTTATGGCGATTCTTTTTTGTGCTATGTATTTCTGGTGTGTTGTGTGTGTGGGTGTCTGGTTGATGTGTGCGTGATGGTCTGTGTGGTCTTGTCTCGTCATTGTGGCCTGTGTCTGATGCAGTGCAGTGCCAGTTTGCATAGCATCTGTCAATGCTTCTTAAGTCTATCAAGACATGGTACATGACTCTTGTTGGTGTGTAGATGTCTTCTCATAAAGTCACCTGAGTGACTCGTTGCTGTGTGTGTGAGTGTATGAAGAATCCTCGTTGTGTGCGTGTGTGGTTTCGCTCGTCTGTACCGTGTGTGGTCTGTAAACCTGCTTGCTCTCGTGTGTTTCTGTTGTGTGTGTGTCTTGTGTGTGTGTGTCCTTGTGTGTTGGCTGTGTGTGTCTGTGTGTGTGTGTCTGTGTGTGTCTGTTGTGTGTGTGTGTCTGCATCTACGCAGTGTGTGTATTTGCTTACGTCTCGTTGCCTGAGGTTTTAAGTTGCTGTGTTCAGCAGTACTTGACTTCGAACTGAATGCCATTGGCGGGTGGTGTCATGGCTGATGTAGGCTGTTGTGCGTGTGTGTGTCGGTGTAGTGTTGGCTACAAGTTTGCAGGTTTCTTCGTGTGGTGCAGATGTAGTCAGCTCTTTTAGTGTGTGTGTCTGTGTGTGTGTGCTGCTTAGGGTAGCTGTGTGGTGTGTCCTACGTGGGTTGATGGGCATAATCTCGTGTCCTGTGTGCTGTGTTCGCTGCCAGATTCTTATGTGTCAGAGCTTGTGTGAGTGCATCTCGTGATCGATTGGCGTGTTCGCCTGCTCGTGCCATTGGATGAGTTCTAGCCTGTGTGAATTTGTTGTCACGTCCGCTCAGTCTGATGCTGTGCCCTTCTCTTGTGAGTGGGACTGTAACGCGCTGTCCTTTCCATCTCGTGTTGCTCAGATGTAGAATTGTAGTAGTTTTCTGTCTCGCTTTTTGTGGGGCTAAGTGTTGCTGAGGACTGTGTTCAGGTGTATACTTTAGGATCTCCTCTGGTGTCGATATCGTTGTGGTATCGTGTAGGTGGTAAGTCTGTGCTAGTGTCCATCGTGAGTCGAAGTCGTGTGTCGCTTTCCGTGATGTCGTGCGTCCGTGGGAATGAGTCTTCGTGTCGTTTGCGTGGATGTTAATGGGAGTGTGAGTCTTGTGTGCTGTGTGAGTCTGTGCTGTCGTGTTTATATGAGTGTTGTATGATCGTTAGTGTCGTTTGAATGTGTGTGTCTGTCTCATGAGTCGGTGTGTATGTCCCAAGGTCCATCCGTGCTGTCAGGTGACGGTCTTGTGCGGTGCCAAGGTGATGTGTTTTTGCCTGTGCGGTTGTACATAGGGCACTCGGGTGTGTGTGTGTAGTGGTGTTTATGCAATTGTGCTCCTGTGTGAAGTGTCCACCGTTCGGGGTTGTCGGGACGGGGTTTCGTTGTTGTCGGTTGCCTAAGAGTGTTTGGCTCAGTGTGGCTGGATGCAGAGCTCTTATCTACATGTCAGTTGTACCGTGCTGTCAGTGATGTAGTCCCACCGAGGGGGTGCTGGGGTACGTCGTTGTGTCGGTGCCATAGATGGTGTTCGCTGTTGTGTGTCAGGTGTGGTACTAAGGTGACTTATCTATGGGTGCCCTCTGTCAGTGGTCGTTCCGACTGGTGTGCCGGATACGTCTTGGTGTCGGGTGTCAATGTAGTGTTGCTCAGTGCGTACAGCCTTATCTGAGTGATGTTCCCCCAGTCCAGTGATCTAGTGTCCGTGCTTGACTGTCATTGTGCGGGCCAAGCGTTTGTTGTGTCCAGTGTGCGTACGATGTAGTGCACTTGTAAATCGTATGAGTCCCAAAGTTCCGCATCCAGTCGGGACTGGTGTGTCTGTGCGGATGTAGTGCATGTGTGCATGTGTTCTCTGTCGTGTTGATCTGTGTGTGTGTTCCGGGATGTATGTGTTTGTGGTGTGTGTGTGTCTGTAATGTGTCCTGTGGTTCTAGGTGACAGTGTATCGGTTCTGTGTGTATGTTGGTGTGTGTGTGTCGTATGTAAGTCTGTAGTGGATGCAGCTTGTGTGTCATGTCTATAGTTGTGTGTGGTTGCGGTTCCGATGTGGCTGTGATGTCCGATGCCGTGTGTCTCGTCCTTATGGTGATCTGTATGATCGTCTTGTTATGCTGTGGCTGTCGTAGCGAAGTGTCTTGTGATGTGGTGTTGCGTGTCAGTGCGTACAAGCCAGCGTTCAATCGGGCGCTGAGGAATGGGTCCCGAGTGATGTCCCACGCGTCCGGGTACGTCTTTGCGGTGGCCGTTATGCAGAGTGTTTCGAGCTGGTGAGTGTATGTGGTGTCTTCAGTGTGCGTACGTGATGATGCACTTATCTATGGTCCCAAGTCCACCGTCGGGACGTCTTGTGCGGGCCAAGAGTGTTTGCCAGTGCGTACAAGCACTTATCTATGGTCCCAAGTCCACCGTCGGGACGTCTTGTGCGGGCCAAGAGTGTTCGCCAGTGCGTACAAGCACTTATCTATGGTCCCAAGTCCACCGTCGGGACGTCTTGTGCGGGCCAAGAGTGTGTGCCAGTGCGTACAAGCACTTATCTATGGTCCCAAGTCCACCGTCGGGACGTCTTGTGCGGGCCAAGAGTGTTCGCCAGTGCGTACAAGCACTTATCTATGGTCCCAAGTCCACCGTCGGGACGTCTTGTGCGGGCCAAAAGTGTTTGCCAGTGCGTACAAGCACTTATCTATTTTGCCAATCGTGACGCAATTGCTGGTTGAAAGTGGGCTTTTACTAGTTTTAACAGACTCAATTACAGAAGATCAGGAAACGGTATAGTTTATTTTGTATTAGTTCATACAAAGCAGGGAAGTAAAAAAGAAAATGCTATTCATCCATTTCAATACACGTCAGGCAAACGTTGGGATACTTCTGGGTGTTGTATTTATGTTTATGACGAATTAAATCACTGATTCCTAATCTGAAGCGTATCCAAATTAACATCTCGGAATATTTTCGTTTCCATGCAGTGAATGCAAATATGGCTGTATATCTTTGGAACATTTCGAAACAGCGAACTGCATCAAACTAAGCAGGTATCTGAAACACGTGCTGGTCGAGAAAACCAAGAACTGAAATGCAAAGGTATACTTGAGTGGAAATCGAACCTACATCTATCTATTTCTGGCTAGTAAATCCACATACTTTTACCTCCTTAATTGGCATTGAGTCACGCTTAAGGTGTTTTTCTCGTTTTGTTTGTGGGGAACTGGTTGATTGGGGACTTATAAATAAAAATAAATGTATCACCACGAGCACGATGTTATAGGAAGAGTTGGAAAGACATATATAAATAGGAAGAGTACATATAAACACACATTTTAGCGTAATACACGTGGCCTAGTGGGTGAAGTTATCGACTACCACGTGGTTGACCTGGATTCATTTTTCGGTCGATGCCATTAATTGTCTGTAAATTTTTAAATACATGTATCTTACTGCACTTCTCATTTAGCGTTTTACCGGACACATGAAAATTTCGCATCCTTTCAACAAAACTTGCCGATGATGACGACGACGACGACGACGACGACGACGATGATGATGATATATATTGATGTTGGTGATGATGAGCTATAACCACCAGTCTTCATTTTCACTCAACAAATGCTTTCACACAGCGACTGTGTCTGTAGTAATAATTATAAGATTTCAGGCCCCATACGTATTGTTGCCAGAAATAGTGACTATGTTGCATCAGCAGGTGATTATGGCGGGGTTGAGGGAAATCTTGCACCGTGTTGCGACATATTGGCTGACTCGCCTTTGCGTAGCAGCGAACACAGCCTGCATATCGCGACACCTTTGGTGGCCTACAGGAACTGCTGGCACGTTGCAAGTGGAGAACAACTACTTCATCGTCAACAAGATTTTCCTCGTACTTGTGTATGAATTCGGATTGCGGCTTGTTTACTGTTGCCTAGTGACAGCAGACACTCGCAAATTTAATCGCCTCGATCAACTGATTGTTGGAAAAATCATTCGCCCATTTTGTCTGCTGCAGGAATTCTCTGTGAAATAGTGCAACCAGAGCTCAAGAATTGATGAAAGGTCCGAGGAATACGTCAAGAAAAGGTGAAAAAAATCTTTAGCGCCAGAAAGTGAAAAAGGTGGAGGTGCGGTACTACTATCATGGCGGCCTCCTTGTCTGCGTTGGGCGCCGATGAAATCATAGCTGAAATACTTAACAAAACCGCCGGCAATGAACACTTTAGGTCAATCAGTGATCATCTGTCATCTTTCTTCGTCACTTTCGATGACTCGAAGGAGAAAAGAAAAGCACACGAGTAAGTTTTCGGCACATGTTCATACTGACGAATGTATTTTCATTTTGACTAAACTCAAAAGTAACGTTGACTATGATTGAGTGTTGCCGCCTTGCTAGGTTTTAGGGCCTACACTGTGTCATGTTATATATATCTCGACTGATCTCTCGATGTGTCAGTCCGCCCATCTGTTTGGTTGCTCAGGCTCAGGCGCTTCTGCGTGTGCGTTCGTGCGTGCGTGCGTGCGCACCTACGTACGTGTGCTGTGGGACGGTGGGTACGCACGTTCAGGTTTTTCTATGTATCAGTATAAGTCTAAAGTTGTGTGGGTCTGCCTGCCAGCTTCTCGTGTCCTCTTGCCTGCACGCCTTCCTGCCTGTTTGCCAGTATGCTCTCCTGTCAACAAATTCATTAACCATGTGTGTAAGCAGAAGGTTCATTCTTTTTATATCAGAGTGTTTATTTGCAGTAGTTTACTATAAATTCATTCCCTTAATACGTAAGTATTGGTGGAAGCTGTATGGAGCTGATAGTTGATGCAAACTCATGCATAATCTAATAGATGTAGATGATATTATTTTGATGAAGACTTGATTATTGTGTGTAAACAAACCTTGTCCTAAAAATTACATTATACATTGCCTGGATCAGGAAATTTATCTTTACAAATCAGTCAGCCGAACAGTATTTAAGAACAAACAAAAGTGTTTCATTTTTTTCTTGGTCTCTGTCCATTTGAGCTCTAGAAAGAATCTGAGTTTTGTTTTACCACTTTGTGGACAGAAGAAACACCCATTCTATAGCGACATCAGTGAGGCGTGATTTCAACCAGTGGCTGAGATCAGAGGCAAAGAGAAGTATTGTAAAGTGTGTACTTGTAACATATGCTTGTGTGTCCTGTCTGGTCTGAAAACATCTTTCATGAGTGAGTTTGTCTGCAGGATCAGCACAAACATGGTTGTTTTTTAAAGTCATGGATACATGGACACATACAAATCATCAGTACAAATTTTCAACTTAAGTGTCTTTTTCAGGTGCAACACACAGATGATGAGTTAAGAACTTGTAAACATATTTGCAGTTTATTTGTGTTTATCTGGGAATGCAGCAACATAATTGACAGTGATGGCTGAGGACCCGCATGATCTTGGTTTTCTTTTGAGAGAAATGAGCTGTATTTTTAATTGTTAATATATATAATTTTGTGTAGGGTACATTGAAATCAGAATGAGTTAGTTCCATTTGCAAAGGATTATAGGGCTGATGGTTTTGTCTTGGCAATAGATAATGAAGGGTTAACCATAGAAGTGTTACTTACAGGGCCAAAATTTTGCCCAAATTTTCTTTTTAGCAGTTGCTCTGGTCCCCATGAACTGCCTTCATTTAACACAGCCCCAGTTGGTAACTTCAACAGTCTCCTGCAGGAAGGAATAGAAATGTGGCCGCAATTTGCCCTGTGACATTTCTAAGGTGAACAATACATTGCAATGCAGCGATGTGTTGCCTAGCCTACCTAGCTGGCAATTTGCCCTGTGACATTTCTAAGGTTAACAATACATTGCAATGCAGCGATGTGTTGCTTAGCCTACCTAGCTGGCAATGTGCCCTGTGACATTTCTAAGGTTAACAATACATTACAGTGTAGCGATGTGTTGCTTAGCCTACCTAGCTGGCAATGTGCCCTGTGACATTTCTAAGGTTAACAATACATTACAGTGTAGCGATGTGTTGCTTAGCCTACCGAGTTGGCAAACGATAGGCCCTGTGACATTTCTAAGGTTTACAATACA
>JAWQFJ010001334.1:0-31462 GCA_034096865.1 Theodoxus fluviatilis
GTTCAGGATAGACAAGTGGACAAACTGACGACTTTCACACATTAGGACATACCACTGTAGATTCCCATTTCAACATTTATTCTTCTGATAAATGCAAGTCACGTCCATGTTACAACATGCTGAGTCAAAGACTGAAATGACGTAATTAGGAGGGACAATGAGGAACAGTCAAGAAGGGGTTGTCTCTCTTAGATTACATTCCCAAACATCTCCCTTTTTTTTTTTTTTTTTTTTCTCGAAAATATGTATCTTGAGAACTGTCCTGGCACTGTTGACGAATAAATGTAGTTCCAGGTACTGTTTTGTATTATTGTCTCAAACAGTTAGTACTACTACTACTACAACAAATAAAACACTTTGAAGAACTCAACATTTCAGTGAAACTCTTTTAACCAAATTAACGTAATAATTTCCTGAAAGGTCGACTTCTTCCAATTACTGTTTAGGAAGAAATTTGTCAGTCACAAACCCAAAAGTCCCTCCATTATAAACTGATTTTCTCTTTAGAATGAACATTTTAGAATAAACAGACTTTAATTTATATCTACAATCCTCTCGCTCCCAAGTCAAATAATTATCACTACCAGTGAATTAGTAACCCAACTTGACGGCTATGAAATCCAACACATATAAAGTAATCCATGGAAAATTTGTAATCCAATCCAGCACACTCGTGGAATAATACTCCAGTATGTGCACACAATGCTATATTCACCACAGCACCCACATTCACACGCACATAAGGCGGAGAAACCTCAACGCCTTCACTTTGCTCTGCTTTTAACACATTGTTTGTGCAATAACTGCGCACACACTTCTTCCTCCCTGAAACGAGCTGGTTTGGAAGCTGTGTACCCAGCAGACGATCTTGTAACTCGCTTGTCGGGCGTAGCGACTTCCTTCGGATCGCCGGTGTCAGCGGGTTTTGATGACTCTTCTGCTGGCGGTAGATCTGGCATGACGATCTCCTGCGGAGGTGGGAGTTGTTGTAGGTGTTTTCTATTACGGCGCAAGACTCCACCTGGTGAGTTGACCAGATAGGTACGGTTTTCTTGATCTGCGGCGACAATAGTGCCGTGATTCTTCCAGCTGTTCTCGGAATCCATCTTGATCAGAACGTCGTCTCCCGGTTTCAGTTTAGACAGAGGCTTGGCACTGTGCCGTCTGTCGTAACAGAACTTGTAGCTCTCCTTAGCTTTCCGGTCTGCTTGACGTATGTCTGCGTCTTTGACAGGGAAAGGAATCAGGTTTTCTGGGAGTTTGGGGATCAAGGTTTTGAGCGTTCTCCCCATCAGGGCAACTGCAGGACTAACCCCCGTGCTGGAGTGAGGGGTAGACCTGTAGTTCATCAAAGCGATCTCAAACGACCGCTGTTGCAGTAGCGTCTTTGCTACTTTCACTGCACTTTCAGCCGCTCCATTTGCTTGTGGGAAACCTGGGCTGCTGGTCATGTGGTTGAAGTCAAATTCCTGTGCAAAATGCCGGAATTCTGCACATTGGAATTGTGGTCCGTTATCACTCACTAGAGTGTCTGGAATCCCATGAGTAGCGAACAGCTGAGTCATTTTCTTGATAATGACTGCGGATGTTGTAGAATGGAGGGGCAGTACCTCCAGCCATCTTGAGTAGTAGTCCACGACTACCAGGTACTCTCTGCCCTGGTGAGTGCACAAATCTGCTCCCAATCGTTGCCATGGTCGTTCTGGTAATGGAGTTGGTCGTAGCGGCTCGTTTTTCTGTGACGGTCGCTTTTGTCGGCACTCTTTGCACGTGTCAATGAGGTTCTTTAGGTCTCTGCTCAGTCCTGGCCACCAGACTGATGACTGAGCATTCTGGCGGCATTTGTGAAGACCTTGATGAGTCCCATGCAGTTTGTTCAGCACCTCTTCTCGCTGACTTCTTGGAACTACAATTCTGCCATTGTAGACCAATAGTCCTCGGATAAGCGACAGTTCTCCCTGTGCTTGGTGAAACGCTTGAAGATTGGCTGACGGTTTCACTGGCCAACCTCTCAGGACGTACTCCATGACTTGTTGCAGTTCCGGGTCATGGACTGTTGCTGCACGAAGCTTTTCCAGGCGCTGTGGGGTAACAGGCCAACCCGACTCCACTGAATCAACATAAGCGGCTATTGTTTCAGCGGTTTCTTCATCCTCTGCTGTGTGCGGCACTGGGCTCCTGGACAGGGCATCGGCGATGATGATCTGCTTGCCCGGCACATGAACAACTTGTGCCTTGAACCGCATCAATCGGATCAGTAGTCTCTGGCACCTCACTGGGGCTTTGTCAATGTCTTTGTTCTTCATCAGCGGGACCAAGGGCTTATGGTCGGTTTCGAGCACAAAACTGTCCAGCCCAATCAGGTATTTGGCGAACTTCTCGCACGCCCATGTGGACGCTAGGCACTCTTTTTCTATCTGAGCGTATCGCTGTTCTGCATCAGTCAGAGTTCTGGATGCGTATGCTATGGGAACAAGCTTGTCTCCATGCCACTGTAACAGTGCTGCACCCAAGCCATAGCTACTGCTATCAGCGCTCACCACAGTCTTTCTCTCTGAGTTGTAGAATCCCAGGGCTTGTGATGACGACAGTTGTTTCTTTACTGCCTCAAATGCCTTCTGCTGAGCTGGACCCCAAATCCACGCAGTGTTCTTCTTCATGAGATCCGTGATGGGTTTCATAGTAGTAGCCATCCCAGGTACGAACCTACCCAGGTAGTTGAACATGCCGCAGATCGTTCTCAGTTCGGTGAGCGAGGTGGGCGTTGGCATTTCTGTGATCGCTCTCACTTTTTCTGGATCTGGCCGGACTCCATCAGCACTGATGATATGACCAAAGTATTTCACCTCAGTCTTCTTGATGTGACACTTTTCTTTGTTGAGTCTGAGCCCACTCTGTTCTATTCTTTTCAGAACGGCATCCAATCGTTCGTCATGTTCTTCTTCCGTTCTTCCATAGACGATAGTATCGTCCATGATTGCATCACAGCCTTCCAAGCCTTCCAAGGTCTCTTTCATCTTAGTCTGGAAACTCTCCGGCCCTAGTGAAATTCCCATCGGAACACGCTTGAAACAAAATCGGCCAAATGGAGTTATGAATGTGGTCAACAGCGAGCTTCCTTCAGACAGTGGAATCTGAAAGAAACCTGACGATGCATCAAGTGTTGTGAAGAACTTTGAGCCAGCCAGTTTCGGAGCAATGTCATCCAAGTTTGGTAGCATGCAGTGTGGTCTTTTGACTCCTTCATTCAGTCTCTTGAAATCAACACAAATCCTCACACTGCCGTTGGGTTTTACAACAGGTACCATAGGAGCACACCAGTCAGTGGCCTCCTTCACTTCTTGGATAATGCCTGCTTTTTCCATGCGTTGCAGTTCAGCTTTAACCTTTTTCTGCAAAGGAAAGGGAACTCGCCGCGCTGTCGTGACGCAGTAGGGATTGATTCCTGCTTTCATTTTGATGTCCACCGGATCCGTTTTCAAAAGTCCAGTTGCACCAAAAACATTCTCGTGTACTTCTTCTACACGTTTCACAAGGCCCATCTTCTCTGCGACATTTCTGCTCAACAGGTTGCTACCTGTACGATTTCTGACCACAATGACTCTGTACTTGAAAGTCTTGTTCTTTACAGTGCTCTTTGCAAAGAATTCTCCACGTGTGGTCAGTTTTCCTCCCGGTGATGTCAAAATAATTCTTGTTTGCTTCAGCCTCGGCTTGATGCTGAAATTGTCGAATGTCTTGTCATTGATGATCGTGATGTCAGCGCCCGTGTCGATTTTAAACTTGACGTCATTCCCTTTTATCTTCAGGGTAATGGTCCATGGCTGCGTGTTGTCTGTGATAACGCTGTCTAGTGTGGCACTGTGTACACTGTGGCACATGCGCTCAAAGTGTCCCCTTTTGTTGCATTTTCTACATGATCTCTCTTTTGCTGGACACTGTCTCTCTTGTCCATGTTCATATCCACACCGTCCACATTTACGTGTGGCTTGGTTCTGTTGGTGGTATGTCCCTCGGCCCCTACCCTTACGAGGATAGGCCTCTCGGTTTCTCTGTCCACCTTCATCTCTCTGTCTGCCTCTACCTCTGGTCTCATCAACGGAAGCGGCGGCTGCGCCTCCTTCTTGCTGCTTCATTTGTAGTTTGATTTGCTCATGCTGTCTCGCAATTTCAAGAGCTTTCTCTAGATTGAGATCATGAATCAACTGCAGCTTCTCTTTCAGTTTGTAGTCATTCAATCCAACAACAAGTCTGTCCCGAACTTGGTCTTCAGTATCTTTGTATTCACAGTGAGCAACGAGGGCATGAAGAGAACGATAGAATTCTTCTATTGTTTCTGACTCTTTCTGTCTTCTTTCTTGAAACTTTGTTCTCTCATAAATTATGTTCCTTTTCACCAAGAAGTAGGAGTCAAATTTACTCACGACTGTTTCGAAGTCTTTGTCATCTTCATCAACTTCACTGGCGTCTTCTCCCTCTCCAACGGTCTTCTTGCCGAACTTCAGTATTTCAAATATCTTCTCAGATTCCTCTCCCATCACATAAAGCAACGTGTCTCTTTGGGTTTCTGGCTCTTCCTTTGACAGCTTACTTGCATTTCGGTAGCGACGAAACTGCTTGATCCAATGAGACCATTCTTCAGGCTTGAACGAGAAGTGTGGCGGCGGTTGAAGGTTCTGCATCTTGATATTTCTTTTGAAGTTCCCGTCGATAAAACAAATTTTTTTTATCACTGTTGACCAAAACGGGATCCCACTTCTGACACCATGTTCAGAATAGACAAGTGGACAAACTGACGACTTTCACACATTAGGACATACCACTGTAGATTCCCATTTCAACATTTATTCTTCTGATAAATGCAAGTCACGTCCATGTTACAACATGCTGAGTCAAAGACTGAAAATGACGTAATTAGGAGGGACAATGAGGAATAGTCAAGAAGGGGTTGTCTCTCTTAGATTACATTCCCAAACATTTCTCATCAGCTGGATGGTGAAATGATTGTCATTGCAAGATTGGTCAAAATGTAATTGTAAACATCTGCTGTAACAATCCATATCGTTTGTTAACAAGGTGGCAAAACTTGTATCTGCATTATTGATTTGTCATGCTTGCTGCATTATCTTACCACTTATTTTACATCATTTTTAGTGTATATTAGGAAGTTGATTATGTATTTTTTTGTTGTTGTTGCAATGACAGAAATAGACTCTTGACATAACTCAAAAGATGTTGTGCAAGCACTGTGTCATGTATAATTATATTCTCAATTGAATTGATAGAATTCTATGGATTCAAATGGCAACCTTGTCATTCCTGCTAGTTAAAGATTCTGTGACAGGCAAGTATTAAGATGATGATGATGATGATGATGATGATGATGATACTCATGTTCATCCTGCATGATCCATAGGGAAGACAAAGTAGTGGAGTGATCTTCAGGTTCTGACAGTCAATAATGCATTATAAATATTGAATTTTTCAATCAGGAATGGGTTTATAACTGGCAAATGGTAGCAGAGACATGTTAGTAAATGTCAGTGTTATCTGTTCATGTGGGCATGGACCTTAGAATAAAATCAAGAACAGTTCAGTTGAGACTGGCATCGTACGCCAAGAAAAAGTACAAACCGCCATAGAAAATACTAACGCAACCCATGCTCAGCAATAAACTAGTCTCCAAATATCAACCTGTAAATAGCATTTCTACATTAATCAACACTCATGCAGAAAGATCAACACCTAGTCTATATACACCATTTCTTCTAGGAGGACCATCTCTATTGAAGTGTTAAATCTAACTAGAATACTAGAGAGTCCCACAGGAAATTTCTAATCTACCTGAGAATTTGACAATGAAGACAAGGATGATGTTGGTGGCTGTGGTGGTTGTTGTCATGATGGTAGTGATGATGATGATGACAGTGATTACAATTTTTTAAATACATGAATCTTTTCTGATTTTTCACAGCAGAGCCCCCCAGCCGAGAGCAAGTGGCTTTACCATGGCAACTGTCTGGTAGAGAACGTCTGCAAGGTCATCCAGGAAATACCTGAGGTGATGCGGCCTGCAAGTAGCTATGGCAAGCACCCCCACACTGTCTCCACAGACATGGAGGCCAGCTCTCTGGAGGAGATGTTCATGGTGGCTCCCAGCACCATCATTAGTGAGTGTGTGAAAATGCCAGTACGTCACACAAGTCTCTGTGGCAAATGTGCTTCTTTTTTCCCAGGCAGCAATGTTGTTCCCCTCTTACATTTACATGCTAAAAATTGTGGTTCTAGATTTAGTGACATGTCATTACTTGACTGGTAAATTTGAACAGGATTGGATTGGATTGATGGTGTTTTACAGCCTATCAGCCTTTGTAGGCTATATAAAGCTATTAAGCACGAAAATCACTAGAACAGTTTGGAGTACCGTAAACGCTTAATCAAGTTACGGTGTCCCTAGTTATTCGCCTCTTACAAATCGCGTAGGGAGACGCGGTGGGTCAATTCTTTCTCTGAACCCACAGGGGGATTTTGAACAGGAGAGCTACCTCTCATCTTTGCTGGGTGGCAAGGGGCAGGATGGGAATGGCAGCAAGTGTGGAGTGTTGCATTCTGGGACATTTAATGTTGATGCAAATCCTCTGAGTGTGTATTAGGCACTTTTTGGGGGGTAAGGAGGGTGCCTGTCAGCATGATATGTAATGTTAATGTCATTTAGTTTTGTCAACTGAAAAATAAAGCAGCATTCTCCTTGAGAACATCATATGACAGGAGCTATCATCAGTCAAATTCAGTATCTTATGGTAGGTTTTCTAGGCTGTTGATACCGTTACATCTGGTACTTTCTAAATAGAGACAAACATGTAACATATCAAAACATAATGCAAGATAACTTAACTCTTTATTGCCATGTAATCAGTTGGTCATGTAGAACTTTTTAGTGACAGGATTACCTGTTTTAACTCTCATAAAATTATTGTTTCACATTTCCACACATACACCCATACATTCTTTCACCTTCTCTCCCTCTCCCTCTGCCTCCTCCACTCTCTTCTCTCACCTCTTTCTCCCTCTGTAGCACTCCTGCTCTTTCCTTCTCTCTCCCTCATGTTGCAATCACCATCTAATAAATGTATATAGAATTCTATTGAAATCCATAGTAAGTACCATAGTATTGTACAGAGTACTATGGGTACCATAGAATACTGTAGTTTACTATAGAATGTAGTATGGATTCTGTAGATCACTATGGTAAGTACAATAGTATTCTGTAGAATTCTTTAGGGTACTATAGAACACTGTATAGGTTTGTATAGGATGTACTGTAGATTCTGTGCAATACTAAAATAAGTGCTGTAAAATACTAAAGGGCACTATAGAAAACTGTAGTCTACTATAGGATCCACTATAGATACTGTAGTACATAATAGAATACTGTATCAAATTATGTATGAGGACAGGATTCTCAAGAAAACTATAGAACATACACTGTATTTTCATAAGGTTTGATTTTACATACTGGTTGATACCATTTTGTGAAACTTAGCTTTCGTTACCTTTACTTCCTGCTTTTTCTTTTGCACCTTTGCAGACATATTGCATCATAGAAGATGGAAAATAATGGTGTGAATGAAATTTAGTGCAGCACTGTGCTCTGAGTTTTCACATCCACTTCCAGTAATTTTTGCTTGCACGAAAATCAGAACACCTTTGTCAAAGATCCTTCATCTTGTGAGCAAAATGTTGTCTTAGGCTGCCCTATTCGCAATTGAAGATGAAACCTGTGACATCTTTCTGCTCAATAGTATATTGAACAGCTTAGCAGAAGGAGACCAAGACACAATTTTGAAGTGGCAGGACCCATATGAACGTTTTCTATAGTAAATACTATAAAAAGTACTTTGGTGAAGTGTGCTGTCTTCCTAGTTGCCTGCTTCCTCATTCGGCGGGTTGGTGCAGACTTACAGAATTTGTTGAGTAACTTTGAAAGCAGGAGTCAGTCAATGAAGTTCCAAATTAATAACTGATTTATTCTATCATTAGGTGATAGTCCGCAATTGTTCAGATTTATCAAATCTCCAAGCACAAACAAAGGAGTAAACAGACAAACAGGTTGATGAAGAAAATCGATCAGATTCCAAAGACAGTTGAATAGTTCAAGTTTCAGAAGATTGTTGGTTTCATGTAGGAATACAAAATTATGAAGCGAACATTTCTTTCAGCTATAGTAGCGGTGAGGATTTCTGAGTTTCTTGACTTGGCTAGTGCTCTCTCAACTGAATCCGTGACTACAATAGTGGCCGCTCAGGAAGAACAACCGTTGAAGACAGCAGCAAACACAGACAGAAGGTAGTCTATGAATCACAGATCTGGCACCTAAATTAGCTATTGAACGTAGAAGATTAGAGTTT
Organism: Theodoxus fluviatilis; assembly: GCA_034096865.1. Taxonomy (NCBI): domain Eukaryota; kingdom Metazoa; phylum Mollusca; class Gastropoda; order Cycloneritida; family Neritidae; genus Theodoxus; species Theodoxus fluviatilis. Next base: position 8,409 of record JAWQFJ010001334.1, read on the forward strand.
GCAAGAAGTCTTAGAAATTACAATTTACTTCCCTTACTGCACATTGAGGCCTAACTACTCTAAGAAATGAACCGCTCTCCCCCTGTCTGTGGACAAACTTCTTCAGTCTCTCGAATCAAATCAGACTGGACCAAGACAGACAGTTTTTAGTGACGATGACGTAATGAAAAAAGTGACGTAGGACAGAGACGAGGACAATTGAAGAAAAATGACGTCAAGAATAAACCAAGAAGCCAAGAACTGAGATCTGTTTGTCAGATTTGTGCGTGCAACAGTGTGCAACACAACATGACGGACCTACAGCGACGCACAGAGGCTGAGCTTACACTCACTCCGAAATTCCGAACCCACGAGAGCGGCCTCAAAAAGGACATGAGACTCTTGAGTCACTGCCGATGAAGCTGTCCCCGCACGCACTTTTAGTGCTGACCCTGCTGTGGCCGCTCCCTCTCTGTGCCGTCTGTGCAAAACTCCCTTTCGGCCTCCCTCACTGAACTTTCCTCACTAAATAAATAGCGTGAACGAACAGAAAGAAACAAAGGAAGGAAAGTTATGCAATTATCCATACGACACTCAATCTTTAAAGAACCCTTTCCTCCTTTCTTTCCTGCCACTAGCACAGGGGCAGGAACAGTGAAGTATTTACAGTAGTAATCAATAGAATGTACAATAGTAATCTATAGAAGTAAGAAACTCCTGGGAGGAGCTATACCAACAGGACGGTCTTCAGAGGAAGAATCCCCGTCAACAAGTGTTTCAGCCCTTTAACTTTCTTACACTCTTGGGGGGTAGACTTTACATAGTAATTTTATGAAGTATTGACTAGAGTATTCTAGAGAATTTTCTATAGTAAATACTTCACCAAAGTGCTATAGTACTTTTTATAGTATTTAATTTACTATAGAAAATGTTCATATGGGCAGTGGTTTGTGGACAGAAGGGTCTGATGGAAGTTTTTCCAGTCTTTACAGAAAGCAGTGGTCCCACTGTGTTAGTCAGTAGTTTCTGGGGAGACAGGTTTGATGTCATTTTGTTCACTGTCTTGACAGCATACAATTGTCTTATCAACTTGCAGCCAGTATTTGGTAAACTGAAGGGTCTGGTGGATTTGTCTTTTTTCAGTCTTTATAGCTTATAGTGGTCTCATCGTGCTGCTATTAGTAGTATGTGGACCGAAGGTTTTCATGGAAGTTTTTTCACTGTCTTTACAGCAAACATGGATGGATGGAGTTCAACAGCCTTTGTAGACTATGTAAGGCCATTGATCATAGAAATCAGTAGACCTGATTGGAGTAGGAGCAAGCCATAACTTCCCTCATTATTCCCTTCTTATGAATTGCATGGGGATATGAGGTCGGTCAGTTCTTACCCCCAACCCACACAGGGAATTCACGGTGAGCAGTGGTCCCATTGGATTGCAATCAGTATTTTGTGGACAGAAGATTCTCATGGAACGTTTTTCACTGTCTTTACAACAAGCAGTATTCCCATCGTGTTGCAATCAGTATTTTGTGGACAGGAGAGTCTAATGGAAATTTTTTACGCTGTCTTTACAGCAAGTAGTAGTCTCTGTTGACAGAAAGTTTGATGGAAGTTTTTACACCGTCTCTACAGCACCCACTATTTTCATCGTGTTGCAGTCAGTATTTTGTGGACAGATGGGTCGATTGGAAATAGTTTACACAATCTTTACAGCAAGTAGTAGTCCCATTGTGTTACAGTAAATAGTTTGCTAACAGTAAGTTTGATGTAAGTTTTTACACTGTCTTTACAGCAACCATTATTTTCATCGTGTTACAACCAGTATTTTGTGGGCAGAAGGGTCTAATGGAAATTTTACACAATCTTTACAGCGAGTAGTTGTCCCATTGTGTTACAGTAAGTAGTTTGCTAACAGTAAGTTTGATGCAAGTTTTTACACTGTCTTAACAGCAACCAATATTTTCATCGCGTTGCAGTTACTATTTTGTGGACAGAAATGTCTAATGGAAATGTTTACACAATCTTTACAGCAAGCAGTAGTCCCATTGTGTTTCAGTAAGTAGCTTGCTAACAGTAAGTTTGATGGAAATTTTTGCACTGTCTTTACAGCAACCACTATTTTCATAGCCTTAAAGTTAGTATTTTGTGGACAGGAATGTCTTATGGAAATTTTTTACACTGTCTTTACAGCAACCAGTGGTCCCATCGTGGCTGCCCACTCAGGTGTGACCCCATCCTACCACAGCCTTTCCTTGTCTTCTCAGCCAGGGACTAGTGCTGACCCCTCCACCTCCTCCCAGGTACGGCATTGGGCCGCCATCGGGTCGCCATCGTCTAGACAGGAATTTCTGTCATGACTAGTATTAACCAGAGTACAACACACAACTCGGTTACTCATGGGTAGATAGTGGCTCCCCCTGCCCTGGCGTGGCATTGTGCTTACCTTGGTCTTGAAGGGGAATGTCTGTGTTTACATGTATCGACAGAGCACAATAAGCAGCTACGACTACTTGATGTTCCCATCATCAGCTAGAACCCTTGACTGCCAGAGTAAAGGGCCTGCTCCAGTTAGTAGCTCATAACCAGAGCCTACTAGGGGGCATTAGGAGAGGATCAGGTCATGATGACCCAACTCTGCATTCAAACCATCAGAACCCAATTTGAGTGTAGCGTGGACAAATTCCATGTCCTAATTCCAGGAAACATCTTGACATTCATGTACCAATCAAAAAGAAATATGAAGTCCTAGCCCGCACTGGCAGAAATCAAAATGGATTGACTGCAACTGAGTTGGCTCTGCCCTTGGGCTGGTGGAGAGAGAACACTGTCGTAACACAACTTGGACAACTTTTGTTGATAGATCAAATAACCCATTGATTGTAGGTAACATTTGACCCCCAGATGTGGGTGATGAATCAATCCTTTGCCTTTCATTCTTGGGACACTGTGGTCATTGCAAGTGGTTGTCTGAGACATACAGGCTTTGTAGACACTGATGTACAGATATATACATTCATGAGTTTCTAGACAGCAACACCAATTACTGTTGCTTTCTAGGCATGCTTTCTGACAACTGTTCTGCCTTTATATTGCAATGTATCATTGGCATCGTCATCATCATCATCGATATCATCTTCGTCATCATTGTCGTCGTCATCCTAGTTTTCATCATCATCTTTGTTTTCTTTCAAAAAAGAGAAAGAAAACAAAAAACAAGATGACTTTCTGTGTTTGTACTTCTTAGAATATTTCGATGCCTTTCGGCAACTTCTTCAGCTAAGAATAAAATAGCGTCAAGATGACGTATAAAAAGAATTACGTCTGCTGTGACGTAAGACATTCTTATAGTCTTGGATGTCCTGGCTGGCCAATTACCACGATAATCCACAAAAATGAGCACATATAAGTCCAAGAACTCTGCAGAAAGAAACAGCATATCACACACACACACACGTGCGCACACACACACGCAAATACACACACACACACCTACACACACACACGCACACACACAAACACACACACACAAACACACACACACACACACACACACACACACCTCCACACACACAGTACACACATCCAGACCATCGGATCACCCCCGAAAGCCGACAAGGGTACCCTCTGAACATCCAAACCGCCAATCACTCAACTACTCTTTGGTGTTTAGACCAAGAGGATAAGTGGTACGCAGTTTAGTCATCCAAAATGCCTCCCTCGTCAATCTACGAGGATGATCCGATGGCACACAATACACCTGCTTGATCGGCATGACTCATGTTCGCCATAGTGTGATCCGGCAAGTTGAAGTGCCTGGTCACGAGAGTCCCCTTTTTTGTTCTGATGTCTTGGTAGTGCTGGTAGAAGCATTTCTTCAACGATGTCATAGTTTCCCCCACGTACTGGGTGTTACGGCAGAGGTCGCACCACAGAACATACACGACGTTTGCAGAGGTGCAGGAGAGGACTGTCCTGTGTCGGAAGATTTCATCTGTCTGGTGACTGTTGAAAGTGCTGCCCTCGACAAGATGCTGGATACACATAGTGCATCTGGTGGCTGTACATCTATACACTCCTGGTGGGCGGGGATCTCTTTCTTCCGGTAGGCATGTGGGCATCATGATCTGTTTCAGAGACCTTGAATTCCTCTCTCCGATCATGGGTGGTTTAGGGACAGCCTGTCTCATCTTGTCACTGTCTCGAACCATGACCTCATGTTGTTCGTGTAGCCACGCTCGTAGAGGTGGATTAGCGGGGTTGTGCGTAATGACGAAGGGGACTCTGTTCTCTTTCTTCTTGTCCCGGTACCGCAAATTTTATGAACGAGGGATGTTCTCAGCTTTCCTCTTAGCCTCTGAAATTGCGTTCTGATCTTTGTTTTCATCATCTTTGTCATCCTTGTTTTTGTCATCGTAGCCATCATTGTATGCATTATCAATGTAATCCTTCTTTTCATCCTCCTCCTCCTCCTCCTCCTCCTCCTCCTCCTCCTCCTCATCATCATCATCATCATCATCATCATCATCATCATCATCATTCTTGTTTTCATCATCATCATCATCATCATCATCATCATCATCATCATCATCATCATCATCATCATCATCATCTTCGTTATCAACATCTCCTTGTTTTCATCACCATCATCATCTTCATCAATGTCATCATTGTCATCATTATCACTATCACTGTTATTATCATCTTCTTCGTTGTCATTGTCAACAAATTCCACAACTTATCCCCTTTTCCTCCCTTTAACCCTTCAGTACAAGCAGCGCCTAGTGGAAGGAAGCCATGAGAGTGGGCAGCATGGTCCCGTGCAGGTCAACGAGAGCATTGTGTCCTTGCTGATGAAGCTGCATGGTAAACTGTCAGACAAGGGCTCCACCTATGTCCCTCCGTCTTTGTGCAATCGCAAACCCAATGACTCACTCTATGGAGATGGCCCACACTTCATTGGTCAGCTGCTGGACCGGCTGATCATGACTTGCAGCAACTGTGAGGACTACATCTGCCAGATACACTCTGCTCTCCACCCCGAGGAAGAAAAGCCTGAAAAGGCATCGTCCAGCACATTTCTGGATGCAGAGGAAAGGTAGGTGTAAATTGTGCTACATATCCTGTGCTTAGTCAGTTAAGAAGCATCCTGTATCTGTCAAGTTTGGAACTGGTGAGCAGCAGTTCTAGAGTGGAGAGAGCCATCTGTGACTAGCCAGTACCATCAGGGTTGCTGTAAAGAAATATATGGCCAAAAGGTTTTGGACACATTCTTTCCATAGGACCAAAAAACAAGTTGTGAAATCCCTCTCTTTGTGACTCACATGCGAAGCAAAAGTGAGTCTATGTACTCACCTGTTTCGTCCGTCCGGGCATCCGAAAACTTTAACGTTGGATTTTTCTCGGAGACTATTAAGTCTATCAATATCAAATGTGGCATGTTGGTGTATGATGACAAGGCCTCAAAAAACATACATAGTGACTTGACCTTGCTTCAAGGTCAAGGTCGCAGGGGCCATAAATGTTGTCTAAAAACAGCCATTTTTCACATTTTCTCAATTTTCTCTGAAGTTTTTGAGATTGGATACCTCACCTATATATGGTATATAGGGCAAAGTAATTCCTATCTTTTGATACCAGTTTGGTGGACCTTGCTTCAAGGTCAAGGTCACAGGAGCTCTTCAAAGTTAGATTGTATACATATTTTGAAGTGACCTTGACCCTGAACTATGGAAGATAACTGTTTCAAACTTAATAATTATGTGGGGCACATGTTATACTTTCATCATGAGACACATTTGGTCACATATCAATTCAGGCAAGGGATTTTTCCGTTAATTAACGGAAATCCGTTAATTCTGAAGCTCCAGGGACCATTCTCGTGATTCGCGCAGATCCGGTGAGAAAATTTGGGGTGGGTGGGGGTGAGGTTTTGTATATAAGGCTATAAGCGTAGCGTCTGTAAGCCGACGTTCACCGGCGTGACGTCACGTGTCACCGGAAGTTGGTAGAGGTCACTCGCTTATCTATTTTTAGATCACGCCGTTCGCTGCTTGCCTGCAGACGCTAAGCGTAGCATCTGTAAGCCGACGTTCACTTCGGCGTGACGTCACATGTGCCCGGAAGTTGGTAGAGGTCACTCGCTTATCTATTTTTAGATCGCGCCGTTCCCTGCTTGCCTGCAGACGCTGATGTAGTTCTCAAACGGTTTTAAAATGAGAACAGATTGATGACAATGAATAGCGCGTACAGGTGAAAACAGTGAAAGAGAGCGCGCTATTCTGGGCAAATGGTTTGAAAATGAGAGACACTTTGAGGATGACCGTGTTTGGGAAAATAGTTCGTCTGCTCGACGCGATCGCCATCTTGATCTTTCTCGACGCCTGCCCCGAGTTGCGCAGTGGTGGCGCTTTAAAGCGATGGACAGGAGCAGCGCTTGCGCCGAGAAACGCTTCGCTAAATTTCCCGCTCATCACCGCTTGCGTCTCGTCAGCGCTTGCAAGCGGTGATGAGCGAGAATCTCGTCAGCGCTTGCAAGCGGTGATGAGCGGGAAATTTAGCGAAGCGTTTGAGCGGCGCAAGCGCTGCTCCAGTCCATCGCTTTAAAGCGCCGCCACTGCGCAACTCGAGGCTGCTTCAACCGATAGAAATGCTTCGGAAGCTGAAACCGAGTGAGATAGCGACAGCAAGAGAAATAGACAAAGGAGGAAATGTAAAAAACTGTTGGAGTTTCAAATGGATGGAAGAAAAAGTAACCCTTTCTGGTGATATTGAGGTGAAAGTTGGCGACACGATCGCCAAAGTGAACTCAGCTGGGAAAGTAGTTTGCGCAACGATGAAGTGATAAAGTACGCCAACAATGGTAAAAAAAGCTTTGTACAACACCCGACATCCAAAAGTCATGTTGTGAAGGTGGCTGCACAACGATCTACACAACGATATGAGCTTATCACAATACAAAACATAACAGTGTGATAAACAAAATATACATACTACCTGTCTATTTATGTATTTATTTAGTAATTTTTTAAGTAAAGGTACATTTTATGGTAAGGAAACTTTAGAACCTCAAATACAAACCATGAATTTCAACAATTATAATCTGGTGTTTGCTCATCAAAAATGTTGTTCTGGACTTGCCACAGCTGCCAGGAGAGTGACTTTTTTAAAGTCAAAATTGTGAAAACTCTTCAGCTTCAGGGGGCAGAGCCCCCTGACCCCCGCAAGGGGCTTTGCCCCTCGACCCCACTGGGGGCTTCCGCCAGCCCCAGACCCCCACTAATTTTTTCTGTTAATTTCACAATTTCAGGATCTCATGCCTGATCATCAAGGTCAAGGTCACTTTGACCCTTATAAAATGTGACCAAAATGGGGTAGTGAACCACTAAAAGTGACCATATCTCATGGTAGAAAGTGCCAATAAGCACCATTGTGCTTCCTATGTCTTGAATTAACAGCTTTGTGTTGCATGACCTTGGATGACTTTGACCTTGGGTCAAGGCCACATGTATTTTGGTAGGAAAAATGTGTAAAGCATTTCTTAGTGTATGATGTCATTGCTAGGTTTAGTTGTTTGACCTTGACCTTGAAGGTCACCTGAAGGTCAAGGTCAAGCATGTGAGTCGTATGGGCTTTGCCCTTCTTGTTAGTTTTTGATTTGAGATGTGCCATTGACCAAGAAAGGTGGGTGGACCCTCCAAAGATATACTTCCATTATATTTGATGTTCCATATAGTCCTGAGGCCAAGCAGCTCTATCGTTTAAAAGCGTCGGATAGTTGTTTAGACCAAAATGTTTTTGTTCTCATGGGTTAAGGGAATATTCTTTGTTGATATTTTGTACACTATAACTTTCAAATGTATCTAAGTAACGTATGATAATTAAAAGAAGTTGGGGGAAAAACTCTATGAAAAACGTCTACCAGATTCGGAGTTGCGTCCCTTGCATACGGGTATCTAAGGTAAACAATGGCGCTGGACAAGTGCATATTGCACTGCTGCGAAGATGTTACGTCGCTAGATTTAGTTAGTTTCACAGAGATTAGGTGGGAATACCACCATATGGTCAAGCAAGCAGTGGAGTACTTTAGACGGCGAAGAACGTGTGATAGCTGAGAAATTTCTTGCTTTACAATTAAAGCCTCAAAGCGAAACGCGTTGCTTTCACGTGGAATGTTACAATCGTTTCACAAGCAAACGAAGAATCAGACAGGCGCAGCGTCGCTTTGAGAAAGGCAAAGCTGCGGGAGCTGTTTCACCGAGGATAAAAATTAAACCACAAAGACAGAACAGCCGAGAATCGACTACCAGTAGCGAGCATATCCTGCCTCCTGTCTGTATTGTGTGCAGAAAGACAAAGTTTACAAAATGCAAATTGACAGGGACTTGGGCTCCAGAAAAGCTCCTACAAGTAAGTTGAACGTTATACTTTCGTTAAATTTTAGTAAAAACTAGTGGATTGATTGCCTGATTGATCATTTGAGGTCTATTTACACCAAGACAGTTATTATAGGCATGTGTAGTACTATGAGTAGTAGTACCCATTCAGCACCGCTTGTGTCAGCATTCAGAATCAGATCTAAACCCAGTTCAGTTGCTAACAACACAACTACTTGCAGAGTAATGTATCAAAAGATGAATAAAGATATTTAAAAAATACAGTGGAAAGAGAACATTGTAACACTAACACAGTAACAGGTGCTTATTTCTTTTACACTCTCAATAAGTTATTACAAGATTAAATGCTTGTGTGGGCGTGTGTAAGTGTTTGTGCATGCGTATCATATCATTGGCATACACACTTTCTGATGATGATGAAGATATTTAATTATAATTGAAAAATAGCCTATATGGGATTTTGTGTCACTGTCCTATTCCAGGTTGGAACACTTTATTTAATGGCATCACATTTGTTCTACAGGGAGGACCCACTGCGGAGATATTCTATAATGCGGCGGTGCAGTTGGACAGACACGATATTTTGCGGGACATCCAGTATAAGCCCGATCTCCTTGCTGTGGAAGCAAAGTAAGTACATTGTTTCTCCTGCCCCCCCCCCTGTATTGTATCACATGAGCAGAATCCTCTTAGGCCAAAAATGGTCAAAATTAAAAAAAAAATTGCATTTTTCTTGGAGACTATTATGCCTATTGATACTAAATTTGTCATGATGGTGTTTGGTCACTACAGTATGGTATCCTGTATTAAAGAGACAATCTATTATGATTGAGAAAGTGCAGAGAAGAGCTACTAAACTTGTTAAAGTTTGCAGAGATATGTCATATGATGAAAGACTACAATACCTAGGATTACACTCACTGTATGGTCGTAGAGTTAGGGGGGATTTGATACAAACATATAAAATGTACCATGGGATAGTAGATTCGAGCTGGTCCACCTTTTTTACCTCATCTAAATGTAATATTACACGCATGTCTGGAGTAAAAAAAACTATTCAACAATCCAGTACTAATCTAAGGAAATTTTCTTTTTCTAAATGAGTTGCTAATTGGAACAATCTCCCAGTTTCACTATAGAAGAAACAAAACATAACTACGTTTAAAAACCAGTTGGACATTCTACCAAAGTGTAATAATATGTTTTATTGCTATGATGACAAATGGAATGTATTGGAAAAGTACATGCTCAACAGACCCACTGAATATTTATAAAGTTGAGGAAGGGGCACTTAGAAATGCTTTGCGGCCTGTTTTGCCCCCTCGCTACTACTGCTACTACTATGATCACAGATTGTGTGTGTAGTAGAACCTTGTTAGGGTACTGCTCGTTTGTTTGTGTGTGTTAACATCTTTTTTATACTAGACAGCAAAAGCTTTACTGTTCTGTTTTTCAGGTACCACAAGTCTTGCTACAAGAATTTAACATATGCCGCATCCAATGTCGCGGCAATGCATCCCAGCTCTCAGCGCCCCTCAGGATCTTCTGGGAATGCTGAGGAGGGCGATTCATCAGCTGCTTCCTCCCAACCAAGGGCCTTGAAACAAGCTTACAAAGCATTTTGTGAAGATGTGATTGAAACTCAGATGCGCAAAGGTGGCAAAGTAATGTTTATGACCAAACTGACCAAGCTGTTTCAAAAAACTTGCAAGAAAGTAGAACATGTTTCTTTGAGTAAGAACTACAAAACCGCTTACTTAAAATCTCGACTTCAGGCCTCCTATCCAGACATGGTGTTTGCAAAGCAGCATAGATGCAATAACAAGTCCCAGGTAGCCTTTTTTCCAGTGCTGGAGGTTGTATTGTTATCAGCACAAACGAGTTGGACGGCAGCAGTCAGGAGTCAGATGACAATGACACAGACAGCCCTGAAGAGTGTGTGTCTAGTCTGACTCAAGGGATGAACAGGATAGTAACGCCAACACTGACTCGGAACAACATAGTCCTCATTCTGATGGTGAAGAGCACATGCCCATGGAGGTGGATGATGAAAACCAAGTGTCTGACTCTAAAGCACACAGGGAAAGAAAACGGAGACATCCTTCAGGAGATAGCAAACAATTCCCCCTGGCTGAATGGAAACAATTGTACATGTCTGGGAATGATTTCAACAGCATTGTGTTTGTGTGGAGATTGTGCAACCAAGAGATGTGCAGAAGGAATAGGTGGTGGTGTGTGCACATTGCTACGTATGTTGACTATCATCAAGGGAGGCAACTCAAATGATTTGAGTAAAACAAGTTTTTTATTCGTATTTAATTGCTTACTAAACCTAAAATCACTAACATACTCCAATACATGAATTATTGTAATATATGAACATGCCTACTTACTTTAGTCGGGGGAAAAAAAAAAGTTAAAACACAATTTAATTTTTTTTAAAAACTTTTTACCTGTTTCAGTGTTTGCGTGAAAAACGAATTTCAAAAACAGAAAAATCTCATTATTTAGATTCTACCCAAAGTTATAGTATCTCAAAATGTCATGTACTAGGTGTCTTCTTTCAAAATATGTCAAAACTTTTTGGTCTAAACTTGTAGCCGACACTTCCTTTTTCTAGGGCTGATAGAGCTGATTGGCCTCAGGACTAATAATCTCTTCCCCTCCTCTACCTGTCTCCACTCCCACCTTTCCCCCATCACTCCATGTCCTTCTCAAGGCTACCAGCTTATATCTGCTTTTGGTCTCTCTCCTGTCTGGTCTGGTCTGGTCTGGTTGTGTCTGTCTGTGTCTGTCTGTGTCTGTCTGTCTGTGTGTCTGTCTGTCTGTCTGTCTGTCTGTCTCTGTCCATTAGTCCCATCAGTCAATTTCTCACTCCGTCTCTAGATTTAGTTCAGGAGTGGAGAAGATGGTGAAGGACTGTGAACAGGAGCTCATTGCTAGTGTTCTGTCTAGACATGGGTGCCATGTGACGGGGTTGGCTGAACTGTCCATCATTTGTGGCTTGCAGGCAAAAGAAAGCAAGAGAAAGACAGAAGAAGCTTTTGGCGCAGTTTGCTTCCCGCCAAAAAGCCTTCATGGAGAAAGCAACTCAGGAGGGTGGAGGTAATCAGTGCTTGTACACAAACACAAAAATAAACACAGTTTTCATTTTGAAACCTTAGAAGTGTTACAGGGCCCAAATTTGTGCAGAATTTCCCCTTCAGGGTTGCTTTGGCCCCAACAAAATCCTTTCATTGTGTTCATGCACTGTGCCAACTGTATACTTCAGCAATTCACAACAGCAGATTATGGCTAAAATGTTGGCTCTGTAATAATTTTTGGATTAATTGTAGTGCCATTTTTCAACAGGTACAGCTCTTGTTCATTTGTCACAGCAAAGTCAATCTTAAAAATGAAGACGGGTGAGCGCACACACACACACACAAACACACGCACAAGCACACACACGCATATGCACACACACGTATACACTCACACACACACACACACACACACACACACACTCACACAGGAGACCTTTGGCTGAAAGAATGAAGAAGAACAGAAGCCATACTGTGATACAACACTAAAATAAGATCCTTAGATGTTGTGCGTCAAATCCTAATGAGAACCAGGCAATAGGGACACCATGCTACTGTGACTGTTGCAGCTGTTAACCTGGAGGAAGAGGAACCGCAGGAGAGCTGTGAAGATGATGTGGTTGGGGAGCAAACCTATGAGTGTGTCATCTGCAATGAAAGAACCCCATCCTTGCCTGAAGACCCCATTGGTCTGGCCGTCTTTCTTCAGGCCACCAGCAGTAGGTGTCCTCTTGTCTTGATATAGTGTCCCACTATCCAATGTCTTCTTTGAATCAAAGTATACTAGTTGATGAAAGCCAAGGGCTAGCTGCAATTATCAAAGGAAAATTAGTAAGACACCGTTAGCATGAACGTGATTTCTGTGATCTTTTATCGTGTACAATGGTGCTTTCTGATCTGTTTCCTTGCTGCATTTTGTTTTCTGTAGCAATTACATTTGAAATTTTCTTTGCATGGTTATGTAATAAATTTGCATTTTGATTATATACTTAGTCAGAAGAATGCATTGAAATGATAGACAGTGAACAGAAGAAAAACTTATGATTAATTGAACTCGAGGCAGAGGGAATTCAATCGGAGGGATCTTGAGTGGAAGCAATTATACATTCAGGCCTTAGAGCACAGGGCATTGAGAGGAGTTTAGATTACTCTTGGCAAGATTTGGTTGGTTGGATGGAGTTCTATGGCCTATCAGCCTTTGTAGGCCATGTAAGACCATTCAGCACAAAATTCACCAGAAGAATGTAGTTTTAGAGTAAGCGAAAATCAAGTCACGATATCCCTATTTATTTGCCTCTTATGAATCATGTAGGGAGATGCGGTGAGTCAATTCTCACCCCCCCAACCCATAGTCTTTTTGGAGAGCATCCTGCTCGAGAGGTAGTGATGCTAGACCATTACTTTAGAGGCTGGGGTTCAATCCTTGGATGTGAGCAAATTTTGCTTGTAGAGTATGTGACTGGAGAAAGATTCTTTTTATTATGAATGCCAGTCAGGACGGGTTTCAGAGAATTTCTGACAAATTGTCCAGTGTGGTTGCTCAACTAGTCTGGTCCAAAGGCTTTGAACCAGAGGCTCACAAACTGCACTCATGCTACTTGGGTCTGTGTGGAGCTGAGGGACAGGACGAGGTTTTGAAAGCAGTACAGCCAGGAATTCCTCCTCAAGGGGAGCATTCAGCAGCCTTTGCTGCTGGTCCAACACTGAGGGATTGAAAGTGTGATGGTCTTCCCAGACTTCTCGAATGCATCACACTTGAAGACCAGTTCCTGCAATGAAGTGTGCTGTCCAGGGCAGTTGGTCCAGCGGTCCGTACCGTTTTTCAGACACAGCTTCTGCTTGTGGTCATTACTCTCCTTTCAGAGTGTGGGGATTTTTGCAGTCCTGCAGAACATGCTCAGCAGTCTCTTATGCTTCTCCACAGCAGCTTGTTGACGTTGGGGAAAGATGAAGTTTTCAGTGCATATGGTATCTCAGCTTGCAGTGCCCTGTCCTATGTCAGAAGACTGTCACCTGATCTTGTATGGGTAGCTGTCAGTGGGCTGTTTTGTCCAGTGCAGAGATTTGATGATAGGGATCATCTCTGTAGAGGAGTCTTCATTGTTTTCTTGTTCTTTCTCTGCTCCCATGTTGGCTAGTTTGTCAGCTTCTTCATTCCTGTAAATTCCAAAGTGTGATGGAATCCATTCTAGAGTTGTTCTGAGAAGGGTCTTCCCCTGCTTCCCACCCCCTAATTTGACATGAAACCAATTTTGGAAACCCCAGCAGCCAGGAGTTGCAGCTGATTGGGCTGGAGTGAGCTGGGTGTGGGTGGGACATTGATATGTTGCACTAATTCTTTGTTCTCTGTGGTTTGATCCTTTGTTTCCTTTTTTTCCGTCAGTTCTTGGACACCGGCAACAGGTCGATGCCAGCTGGCAACAGAATCTTGGAGAGGAACGGCCCAAAGACTTTCCATCTTGTGCCTTCGTCCAGTCTCGAAACATGGACGTCCTCTTCAACAACTTTGAGGAGGTCAGAAAAGACATTTTGAGTAACTGGGTGTGAACCATGAGAGGAATGGATAAAGGAGCCTTGGCATTTCATGATGGAATGGCTGAGCTACTGGAGCAGGCCCAAAATGTACAGCAGCTAGGGTGCCCAGCTGATGGGGTATTGAATGGTGCCATTCATATGCAATTCTTGAAAGTTGCTTTCTAAAAAGTCTCTAATGTGGAATGTGATGACAGTAATGTTCCATTTGTATAGGGCAAAAAAGAAATTAAAAAATTATGGTCACATGGCCTCACACACACACAGGGTAGATAGATAGGAACTTTTTTTTCTTTTTTTCTTTTTAACAAAGAAAGGTTGCAGTTTGCTAGACATGTAAAATAATGTATCCTGTGCAAAGACCAGATGTTTCATTCTCTAGGAAAATGATGCTTTGTACTCATTAAGCTAATTATAACCAAATGTTGGCGGCAGAACCAGTGTCTTCTTGTCCATTTTCATTTGATTTTTCTACTATTTACATTTATTGAACATTCCACAAAATATTTGAATTGTCAGAAAGTTTCCACTAGGCAATGATGACAATGGCAGATGGGATGGATAGAGTTTTAAGTCCTATCAGCCATTGGAGGCTATGTAAGGCCATGAAGCACAACAATCTTTAGAATAGCTCCAAGTAAGCGCAAATCAAGTCACTATGTCCCTAGTTATTTGCCTCTTACTAATTGCATAGGAAAATGCGGTGGGTATGTTGTAACCCCCAACCCACAGGAAACTGGCAGATGGGACCCCTGGATATTCACTGGATGGTTGCAGGTGTGGTTCCTGCCTGAGATCAGAAACTCTTTCTGTTCCTAGCAAGGTTTCAGCTCTGTATTATGGAAAATGTTTTTACATAGAAAATGTTTTTACGTGACCCTCAGGAGAGACTGAGCCACAAGGAAAAGACTCTTGACTGCTGGGAAAGATGGATGGATGGATGGATGGATGGATGGATGGATGGATGGATGGATGGATGGTGTTTTACGGCCTATCAGCCTTTGAATGCTAGGAAAGGCCATTATGCACGAAAATCACTAGAACAGTTTAGAGTAAACGCAAATCAAGTCATAGTGTCCCTAGTTATTCGCCTCTTACGAATCGTTTATGGAGACATGAAGCTTGTTCAGGAGTACGAAGCACTGCATGAGCGCTTCATGTTGGCAATTGAGCGCTCTTTGCCTCCCCTGAACACCTACAGATTTAGTGCAGTGCTTCACTTGTTAAAGGGGAGGTAAAAATCTTCTGCGCCCCATGTTGTGTTGCTAGATGCTACGAAAGTGTTTTCTTTGCCACAGACATCGTTTATGCACGTTTAAATGTATTCTGCATGAATAAAGTTCACTACTGTGTCATCCTTACCTGCGCATACAGGGGCAAATGAAGCCCGTTCCAGTCCCAAAATGATGTTTCTGAGGGTTATTTTACGCATCGACGGCCAGTGTGGGATCGAAGACGCCATTTTGAAAATCGTGTGAATCACCTCGGATCGGTGATGCACAGCGCTGCTCAGCGCTGAGTGAATCACGCCCCAAAATTGCTGTTCAGGAGTGAAACATGTGCAGTGCTGTGCAGCGCTTCGCAACGCTGTGCCTCCTGAACAAGCCTATGATGGTCAATTCTTACCCCCAACCCACAGGGGGATTGCTGGGAAAGACCAGCATGTGCTCTTTAGAATCTGGAGTATCCGGCCATTATGAGAAAAAAAAGTGTAAAATATTAGTGACATTTACATGAAAAGACTAGTAATATCAAATGTGCCCAGGACCTCAGTAGTTCAGCAGTTAGAGCACTCAGTCATACACTGGAAGGTGTCAGGATTGATCCCTGCCTGAAGGGCAGATAGTTTTTCTGTGTCCCTCGTTGCATCTCTACTTAGTATTAGAAACATCTTTCAAGGGAGATATTATGCACGCAGCATATGGCATTGTAGGGTTACATCTTCACAGCCAGGGATTTCAGCTTGAGAAGCAGACACCTTGCAGCCACTGTCCTGGCCAGACATACATTTTTAGTGGAAGTGTTCTTTCTTTGCAGCATTCCTGCCAGCAGTCAGTCAGCATTGGATGGGAGGGAGGGGTGCTGGTGGAGACCTGTGGCCACTATCTGCACCTCCGCTGTCACCGCTCCTACATCACGTCCCTCAGGGTCAGTTCTCATAGGCTGTAGAGAAGTGTGTATAGTAATTAATAGGGTTAATCCTCAGTGTCACACAGCAGGACAGAACTACCTACACATAGATGTTGGAGAGGGGTGGCTCTCTAAGGATGCACCTCCTTTTGTGCCATTGACACCCAAGATGGTCACCATATGGTGAATAATCACATTCCCAAAGACCTCATGTCTGGCTGTCTGGCTATGAGATCCATGGTGGCACTTCAAAAAAGTATGCAGATGAGACAGGTGTCACATGAACTGCTAGGAAAGCCTTGCCAATAACAGCAGCAGTGTGAAAGCCTTGCCATTGACAGCAGCAGTGTGAAAGCCTTGCCATTGACAGCAGCAGTGTGAAAGCCTTGCCAATAACAGCAGCAGTGTGAAAGCCTTGCCAATGACAGCAGCAGTGTGAAAGCCTTGCCATTGACAGCAGCAGTGTGAAAGCCTTGCCGATGACAGCAGCAGTGTGAAAGCCTTGCCAATAACAGCAGCAGTGTGAAAGCCTTGCCAATAACAGCAGCAGTGTGAAAGCCTTGCCAATAACAGCAGCAGTGTGAAAGCCTTGCCGATGACAGCAGCAGTGTGAAAGCCTTGCCAATAACAGCAGCAGTGTGAAAGCCTTGCCAATAACAGCAGCAGTGTGAAAGCCTTGCCAATAACAGCAGCAGTGTGAAAGCCTTGCCAATAACAGCAGCAGTGTGAAAGCCTTGCCAATAACAGCAGCAGTGTGAAAGCCTTGCCAATGACAGCAGCAGTGTGAAAGGTGCTGTCAAAGACGGCATCAGGAGGGGTGAAGTCAGGGGGAGCTGGCAGCTGAAAGATGAGGAGGCAGAAGAGAGCAACTTCTTCACAGCCTGAGAGTTTATCTGTGGAGGGTGTGGCCGCTTAGCCACTCCAGTCTCGGGTAGGTCAGATGGCTGAGGGGCAAAGTGCTCCCATTGTCTTTCAAAACAGACAGTTGTCAACCTCTAGGGTAAAGACCTTTTTACCCCTGGCAATTGCAGAATCCTTGAACAGTGAATGTGTGCCTTACCTGTGAATTTGCATAAGGTTGTAGTACCCATTTCATTCTTTTTTCTGTTCAAAAATAACTTTGGGGTAAATTCAGTTTAGAGTATGATGTATGCTGTGTTTCTGGGGGAAATAGGTATTTTATGGTAAAAAATTGGGAGGGAGACAGTTACCAACTATCAGCTTTCATAATAAGGAATGAAAACTTTAAATGCAGCTTTCTGAGTTTCAAGTTTTCACTGCCATGTGCTAGATTTCAGACATCATATCTCTGTGCTTCCTCCAAACTTGGTATATTTGGTTCATGGGATGATCCTTTATCAAAACTGTATGTCAAAGTTACAGGATATTGAATATGTAATAAGCAATTCAATTCATGTTACTTCAGATGTGAAATAGTTTTAAAATAAAATGCACAGAGTAGTTGTCCTTATTTTGAGTCAGGACATGCTGCCCTATGAACTGTACTTCTGTGCAAAATTACAAGTTTCTATCATTAGCTCCTTTTCTGGTGTTATATTTCAAAAACTGGCAAAAATGAGTTGAATCGGCAGCCATATTGGATAGCTTATTAGTATTATTTATGCAAACACATCAAAGGTAGACATTACTTTAATAGTACAACCTGTTGGGTAAAAAAATTGGATTGAAAAAATTTAACTGACAAAAAAAAATATGGTTTCTGGTTCACACTATTTTAACTCAATGACGACACACCACATCATATGATGCTGTGACTATGTAAATTTCTTGTGCATGTTATAAGTCTTTGTAGGCTATGTAAAGCCATTGAGCAAGAAAATCACAAGAATTCATTATAGTGAGCACAAGTCAAGTCATGTTCCCATTTATTTGCCTTATACAAATTGCATAGGGAGATGTAGTGGGTCAATTCTTATCTCCAACCCACGTGGGGATGGCATTCAATGAAAGATATGGTCTCTTCTTTTGACAGACCCAGAACTATGGCAACCTGGCAGTGCAGAAGGGGGAGTACTGGTGCCCTGTGTGCAGGCAACTCTCAAACTCTGTAGTGCCCATAGTGCCCGAGGAGAGCAAGTACTCTGTCAGTGTTCCAGTTTCCCAAAATATCCGCCAGCTGGTCTGTGACATTGGCATGATGCTGATGAACAGACAATCTCATGCGCCCAGCAAAAGTGCGGTAAGTGTCCTTGCTGTAGATGATCGGTCATTAGACCGATTGACAAAATTGCCTTGAACAGGGATGCTTCATTGCGTTTAATTTGAGGGAGAAATTTCTCAAATGTGTGGAGGAATATGTATTTTGGAGCAGGACAACAATTTTAATTAACCACACAAGACAAGTTATAGAAATCAATGACATTGCATTCATTCAGGAGATATCGCTCTGTCAGACATAATGCATCTGTCAACTGAAGCTGTAATACGAAAATCAACACAGACTCCATCTGTAATCCTCTGTAGCATTGAGTAATGATTAATTATGACAAAATTGATGACTTCAGATTTGATATGCAGACCTGCCAAGTGCTACGATTTAGGCGTAGCATGCTACGATTTCGACATGCTTGCTATGCTGCTACGCTCGTCTGTAAAAACTATGATTTTTCCGCGTGCCAGCCTCGACCTGAACTTTCGACCTCTTGACCACCACATAGCCCCCTCCGCCCCCCCGCTTCACGCCGCCGATTGAGCGCCGCCACAGCCTGCCCCCCCCCCCCCCCCCCCCGCTATGCCTATATCTTAAATGATACTCCTAAAAGCTCTGGATGCTACTCTTTGGAAATGTTTTTTTTTTTTTTTTTGTTTTTTTTTCTTTTTTTGACCTCTCTTTCGGCATGATGGTGGGTTGGCAGGTCTGGATATGTTTAAGACCTCATACCTTGAGAGAACAAACAGCTGATGATTCCACTGCAAGCTTAAAAGACAAATTTATGACACTACTGTGCTTGAAGAGGTCAAACAAGTACGTGATTTGTGTTGACAGGACGCCCTGAACAAGGCCATGGCAGACATCATGGATGACTTGACGCAGGCAACGTACCCAGCCTTCAAAAAGTGGTGCACCACTCAGAGTACAGAGTCCTTCCTCCTCTTCATCTGCTCCATCGCTCGGTGTGTAGTTCCTCACCAGTTCATGGGCTATTTGATTCTGGTTATTGAAATCGGCCAAAGATAGACTGGTGGATGGATTTCTAAAGACAATGACCAGAAGGATTACTTGGACATGATGGAATCCCTTGTTTCATGAATGATAACATGTTTCAGACATACTCCTTCTCAGTTTCATGAAACAGGAAACTAAGAAAGGTCTATGCTTGAAACTTCATAAAGTTTCTTGGTTTCAGGAAACTGAGGAAAGGCTACAACCAGATCATTTAATCCTTCATTAAATTTGAGATTCCTACATCTCCAATGGATCTTTGTGGTATTTTGTTTCCTAGTTATTCACTAGCTGATACGCCGTCCAATACCAGACATTTCCACCCTTTGCTGCCATCCCAATATAATCACATCCAGGTGCCAGCTGAGCCTAGCTATTCCCTCTACTTTTTCTTCTCGTATTCATTTTTCTAACTTCAGCGATCACGTGGTGACCATCACATAATGACCTTGGGGCTGAACTGTCTCTTGTTTCTTCCATGGTTTCTTACATGGCTGCTACTTTCAGAACAGTGAGTTATAGTTTTCTTTGGCCGAGAGTGGGATTTCCCCTGTGCAGCGGCATTTCCACTGTAAACACTTTCGCACAAAAATTACTCTGCACATTCATTCAACAACCCCTGTGCACAGATGATTGTGCAGATATGTTTTCCTCAAGATGCGAGGAACCACCATCATGATGATGATGATGATGACAAAGATGGTTGGATGGATAGATTGAGATTTACAGCCTATCAGCCTTTGCAGGCTGTACGAAGCCAGTGATTAGGAAAATCTTGAGGCAGTGTTACAGTAAAAGTCAAGCCATGATTTCCCTATTTTTTTGCCATTTACAAACTGTGTAGGGAGATGTGGTGGGTCAATTCTTACCCCCGACCCACAGGGTGTGTTCTAGTAGGAAAACAGGAGAGCCAGTCCACATTTCACTGGGCTGCAAGGTATGGGAATGACTGCCAGATTGTGACATATATAACACCATATGTTCATTTGTATTGTTCATTTATTTGTTTATTCTTTTCTTTCTTTCTAGGACAAACCTCGAGCTGGAGCTGTTGCAAAGAGGAGGAATCATTAATGAATCGCCAGCCCCTGCAGCCACAAAGAAACTCTGCTTCTGTGAGTTCCAGCAGCTGCTTTTGGTTGCAGCAAGAAGAAAGTGACATGATGATATTTGAGAAATAGCAAGACAAATCTTGTTTTCTCTCAATTTTTGCCTCTTTATAATCACATTGGAAGATATTGTGGGTCTCATCTTGCCTCCAATTGCAATGGGGACTGAGCTACTGACAAGCAAGAAAATGAAAGTTGCAGGAAAAGGAATTGTTCTTGCCAAAACTGAGAGCATTTTGAATGGCATAGAACTCTTCAATATTTAGTCTTTCGTGCAGAATTACATTCAAGCTCCAAAAGGGAACTCCATTTCTTACAAATGCAGATTAGATTCACTCCTCACAAGAAGCAAAGGTGCCCTCAGTTCATAAGTGTGTTCAAGAAGAACTTGCTACCCAGATGTCTTTGCTCGCAGAACTTTTTTTTCTTCTAAGTCTCTGTTAATTTGCCATTGAGGGCAAGTTAGTGTTTTGTTATGATACCAAGGTAAGTGTTGAGAACAGTGTAGGGAGACAAGGTGGATCTATTCTCATCCTCAGCCACAGAAGACTGCCGAGTGGGACCTTCTGTAGTTTTGGATGAGACCCCAAAATCTCTAAGACCTAGGATTCCAGCTGTTAAGGAAAGGCATTATTGCTGCTACACCCTTTTACTGCTCTGCTGGAATTTCTCTTTTTTGTCTTGCAAAACCAGGTTTGTGGTACGAGATTCCTGCATACAAGTTGACTGAGTTTTCTCTCTCCCTGTCCAGTGCCTCTGATGCATGTGTTGAGTCTGCACTGTCACATCCTCAACTTCCATGCGCCGCCCAACCATGTCATGTGGACCCACATCACTGGCATCCCCTTCAACCCCCAACCTGACAGGTCAGTGGGGCACGCAATATGTCTGTCCATCTGTCTGTCTCCGCCCCAACTATGCCAACTATGATTATAACTCATGTGATCATTGAGGTCATTTGCTCTACGAAGATGATGTCAGTGGTGTCTCATGTGTGTCCTCAGGCCGAACTCTGATGCGCAGGGACGTTCACACACGGGGCAGACTGCTGCAGCAGGAGTAAGGCCATCTGTTTTGTCTTTTCTGGCCTGGCATTTCCTTCGAGGCTGGCCAGGCGCTCTGCTTCGAAGGCCTTGGTGCCTTTGTAGACTAGCTGTCGCCAAACACTGCAGTCAGCAGTCAGGGCCTCCCACCCGATCGTTGGGATGTTGCAGGACCGCAGTGTATTTTTGTGTGTGTCTTTGTAGCGTCTGACTGGACCGCCTTGGTGACGTGTGCCGCTTGTCAGCTCACCACAGAAAATCTGTTTTGGCAGGCGGCTATCGTCCAGTTGCATGACATGGATGGATGGGTGAATGGTGTTTTACAGCCTATCAGCCTTTGTAGACTATGAAAGCATTATGCACGAAAATCACTAGAACAGTTTAAACGCAAATCAAGTCATGGTGTCCCTAGTTATTCGCCTCTTATGAATCATTTATGGAGACATGGTGGTCAATTCTTACCCAGAACCCACAGGGGGATGCATGACATGGCCAGTCCACCTCAGCTGGGCTTGCATGATCACAGCTTCAGTTCCTTGCAGTTTGATAACTGTACAGTATCCCATACTGACATGCTCCCCATTTTGTTGCCATTCCCATACATCCATGGGCCTCCTTCAAAGGGGTGCACATGAGCTCCTCCATTGAGTTTTCCTCCTCAATTTATTGTTCTGAATTTATTGTTCATGTGTTCTGTGTGTGTCAGTTCTGCTGCAAAATCATCACAAGATGCACTAGGTTTAGAACAATGAATTAGAAGAGAAAAATGGAATGGAGGGGCTGACCCTTTGCTTTCAGTTTCTTCTTTGGTCGACCATTGTCTAGTGATGTCGTGTATTGTGTAGTCTTCATTCATGGACCTGCATATTACATATACATCCTATCCTGGATGCACACTGTTAGCACTGGAATGATGCCGTCTCCTGGGGTGGGTAATGACACCTTTCTGCATTCCCTAGCACTGATGACATGGTCTTGACAGCTGCTCTCAAAGGCTGAACTAGCCTGCTTTGTCAGGGACCTCCAGGCTTGACAATTTTAAGCATGCAGCCCCGGCTCTCTGAGGGTAATCTACGGTGCTTGAGGCAGTCTTTGGTGGAGTCTTTGAAGCGGGGCCTCCCTGAGGTCTATGACTGTGCAAGCTCTCCATACGAGAGCTACTGTAGCAGGCATGTGCTGTCCAATGAGGATCCTATGGTCAGTCCAGTGAACTTAGGTCTTCATGATCGGGGCTACAATGCTAACTGGGTTGGCTGTATCCAGAACCTCCAAGTTTGTCGCCACGTCCTGCCACTTGATGCCCAGGATGGACCAGATGGATCTCATGTGGAAGTGATCAAGCTCACTCATGTATTGCCTGTGCAGCATCCATGTCTCACTTCCATAAATGCTGTCTGATTTAGGCCATGTGAAATGGCAGCAAGGGTTGAGAATATGGGAAAGACTTTTTCCTCTGGAGAGAAAATGTGAAAGATTTCGTTTTACAGAGGAAATGGTTTCAGTGCGGTGCTTTGAAAGCTTGAGCAATTTTGGGGCAGCTTGCTGCACAACTTTGACCACATGTGCTGCATTGCACAAAATGCATCCCTACACCTTTC
>JAWQFJ010001335.1:8402-10902 GCA_034096865.1 Theodoxus fluviatilis
AATAGTTCAACAAATCTTGTCCCATTCGAACGTCGACCGCCATTTTGATAGGTAAACTGCCGGTTGTTGGCAGTCTCGTTCTCGTTCAAATGCCGAGATTTCAAAGACCGAGTACTCTGTCCCCGAATGCTGGGGACAACGACCATTTCAGCGTGGGATGTCATGATGCAGTTTACAATACATGTGTACACTACAAAACACACACCTCCAGCCTGGCTGTGATGTCATGATGCAGTTTACAATACATGTGTACACTACAAAACACACACCTCCAGCCTGGCTGTGATGTCATAATGCAGTTTACAATACATGTGTACACTACAAAACAATACATGTGTACACTACAAAACACAGACCTCCAGCCTGGCTGTGATGACATGAATGCAGTTTACAATACATGTGTACACTACAAAACACCTCCAGCCTGGCAGTGATGTCATGAATGCAGTTTACAATACATGTGTACACTACAAAACACAGACCTCCAGCCTGGCAGTGATGTCACGAATGCATTTTACAATACATGTGTACACTACAAAACACCTCCAGCCTGGCAGTGATGTCATGAATGCAGTTTACAATACATGTGTACACTACAAAGCAATACATGTGTACACTACAAAACAATACATGTGTACACTACAAAACACAGACCTCCAGCCTGGCAGTGATGGAGCAAATAGCCAAGGCCTGGCTGCTGCCCGACACCAGCTTGACGTCTCGACTCAGCACTTCTTGTGTTGTCAACCCTGCAACATGCATCAACATCACCATCACCATTATCACAATCATCATCATCATCAATATCATCATCATCACCATCATCACCACCATGACAACCACCACCACCACCACCACCAACACCTCCACGACAACCACCACCACCACCACAACCACCACCACCACCGCCAATGCCATCACCACCTGCACGACAACCACCACCACCACCACAACCACCACCACGACAACCACCACCACCACCACAACCACCATCACCACCGCCACCAACGCCACCACCACCTCCATGACAACCACCATCATCACCACCACCACCTCCATGACAACAACCACTACCACCACAACCACCACCACCACCGCCACCACCACAACCACCACCACCACCGCCACCAACGCCACCACCACCTCCATGACAACCACTACCACCACCACCACCACAACCACCACCACCACCGCCAACGCCACCAACGGCACCACCACCACCACCACCACTACCACCACCATCACCACCATCATCATCATCATCATCATCATCATCATCATCATCATCATCATCATCATCATCATCATCATCATCATCCTTAACATTAGCATCAATATCACTGCTGCATCCATCATAACCATTTTCTGTGACAATGCAATAGTCAAAAAGAACATCAACGTTTGTCCAGAGAAATATCAAAACAATCACATCTCTACTGATTTCATTATCATCATCAGCAGCAGCAGCAGCAGCAGCAGCAGCAGCACCAGTGTCACCACTACCTCTGTCATCAGCACCACTGTCACCACAACCTTGTCATCAGCACCAGTGTCACCACTATCTCCGTCATCAGCACCAGTGTCACCACTACCTGTCATCAGCACCAGTGTCACCACTACCTGTCATCAGCACCAGTGTCACCACTACCTCTGTCATCAGCACCAGTGTCACCACTACCTCTGTCATCAGCACCAGTGTTACCACTACCTCTGTCATCAGCACCAGTGTCACCACTACCTCTGTCATCAGCACCAGTGTCACCACTACCTCTGTCATCAGCACCAGTGTCACCACTACCTCTGTCATCAGCACCAGTGTCACCACTACCTCTGTCATCAGCACCAGTGTCACCACTACCTCTGTCATCAGCACCAGTGTCACCACTACCTCTGTCATCAGCACCACAGTCACCACTACCTCTGTCATCAACACCACAGTCACCACTACCTCTGTCATCAGCACCAGTGTCACCACTATCTCTGTCATCAGCACCACTGTCACCACTACCTCTGTCATCAGCACCACTGTCACCACTACCTCTGTCATCAGCACCAGTGTCACCACTACCTCTGTCATCAGCACCAGTGTCACCACTACCTCTGTCATCAGCACCAGTGTCACCACTACCTCTGTCATCAGCACCAGTGTCACCACTACCTCTGTCATCAGCACCAGTGTCACCACTACCTCTGTCATCAGCACCACTGTCACCACTACCTTGTCATCAGCACCAGTGTCACCACTATCTCCGTCATCAGCACCAGTGTCACCACTACCTGTCATCAGCACCAGTGTCACCACTACCTGTCATCAGCACCAGTGTCATCACTACCTGTCATCAGCACCAGTGTCACCACTACCTCTGTCATCAGCACCAGTGTTACCACTACCTCTGTCATCAGCACCAGTGTCACCACTACCTCTGTCATCAGCACCAGTGTCACCACTACCTCTGTCATCAGCACCACAGTCACCACTACTTCTGTCATCAGCACCACA